>VYZQ01020096.1:0-23100 GCA_013400655.1 Mystacornis crossleyi
TTTTTTTTTTTTTTGGTGATGAAATAACTCACATTTGAAGTAACTGATAATATAGAAGTCTCTGGAGCCATTACAGTTTTAATGAGAAGTGTAGGAGATGCTTCTCTTAGGCAGGGACCACTGGCACAATAGACCGTAAAAGCCCCTTCAAAGTCATTACAGTCTGTCATGTCAGGCTGAATTTAGGGAGTCTGTAATCTTGCTTGATTGACAGGCTCCTGAAGAGCTATTGTAGCTATCTGAAGAAGAGGTATTTCTAAAAAATTAAAATCTTACGTGGAAAGTTTTCTCTGGAGTGGCTGCAAATAGCAGGGCGTGCTGCAGCTGCGGGGCTCTGCACGGCTGCATTCAGTGTTTAATTACGCACAACCCGATTACAAGAAATGGCGTGGTAAAATGAAATGCACAGAAATGCCAGCATTAAGACGGACAATAATACCTCAGTTCAAGCCCTTTTAGTGGCTGCACAGAGGCCATCTCTCATTACCTGGGCATGCTCTGCAGCTCTGCCAGGGGCTGTATCAGAAAATGGCTAATGAGCAGGCGTGGCTGACGTGTGTTTGAAACAGCCACACAAGCTGCACGTGCACCCAACCACTCCAGGCAGCAAAACATCAAACCCTTACATTGCAGATGGACAAGTTCCAACTTTTTTTTTAAAGCCTTTTTTGGAAATATTGTAAAATTAGGAGAGAAACTCAAAATCGACTTCTATGTGAGATATTTTATTTCAGGATAAAGAGATAGGATTTTTGGAGTAGTATTTGAAACTGTATTTTTACCAGTTGGGTCCTTCCAGCTGATGTTGGGGCTGGTCATGTGTGGTACAGCTGCACTTGGCCACGTTCACTGCTGACCCTTGATATGGGCACTGTGCAAACCACACTGTTGTGAGCATAAATAAAAGAGTCATGTCTGTTTTTCAAGTTTTTCCACTGGCAACCTGGTTTTCCTGTGCTTAAATACTGTAATATCAGACCTCTTTCCCAGCATCATTTCTGAGTCATACAGTATAATCTTCCTTTCCAATTACAAATCAGCACTATTGATGCTTTTCTGCAAGAACATCAGAAACGTGGCTGTGGCTCAGCTGCTGAGGTCCAAGCCCAGGAGATGAGCACCCACATGTCCGTGGCCATGTTTAGGGTTAAAACCTCACATTCAAGCTCTGGAGCAGCATCAGTGTAAAACAAACAGCACTCAAGCCCACAGCTGTTCTCTGCTGCATTCACTACCACATAGCAACCTCAGATAGTGGGTTTTCTGCTTATGACAGAAAAAATTTGGGCCAGCCCCAGTGAGAAGGTGGATTATTGGTGTCACACACACATGGGAGGAGGCAGGTTTTTTAGTGCTGCTCTGCTCCCGCGGGCAGTGATAACAACGCTGTCATACCTTAGTGTAGATCTTGGCAAGAAACTCAAAAGAAAATGACATCTTGGATGCGTCACAGCCTCTAGGACAAGCCTGAGATGAAATAAAATCCTGGGGCAAGGCATCTTCAAATTTGGCAGCACAGGTCTTAATTTTTTTGAGATGCCAGGTCTGACTAGCATGGTAGTAATTCCATCCAAACTCACAGCATTTCTTGGCATTTCCAAAGGCGGGAATGCTGCAGCTCCAGCCTGTGCCCTGTTTGGAAATTTGGAGGAAATCCTCTTGGGTATTATGCTGAGTCATGAGAAAATTAAATTATTACAAGATTTGCTTGCATAAAAGAGAGAGAGAAAATTGCTTCTCTTAAATGACAATTTCAAATGCTTATTTAAGTGAGAAAATTGCTTATTTAAAAAAAAAAGTAGGCTTGCTGCTATTTCTTTAATTGTAATTCAAAAAACTGCAGTTGGAAAGGTGCATTTTGATGGGGACATGTTTTGGATTTTCACCACAGGTGAAACTCGTGGTTATGGTTGGGTTTTAATGTTTTCCAGATTAGTTTTGACACCACAAGTTCAGTACAGATTATAAGCTTGGCTCTAAGAATGTCCACAACAGAAGGCTGAGCCTGCTGCTGCTGATGCCAACAGCAGTGCTCCTTTGAGCTAATTTAAGACTTCTCAGTGATTTTAGGGGACTGTGACTTGGTCTGTACATCAAGAGGATGCAAGTGAAGAAAGGCACACGAATCCATGCCGAACAAGGGACTTCTGCCTGTCTTAGGTACATGGTAGTTTGTGGGTTTCAGGGTTAAATATAATCAATGTCCTTCCACCACCTTTAAGCGCATTAAAGCCTTAGATCAGTTTAAGCTCTCTAAGATGACCTAAGGCCCTTGCTCATCTTAGATAGGTAAAACACTGTCCTAAAACACGCAAAAGCAGGGAGAGGAGATGATACACGGTTGCTGCCATTGCTGCTTTTCTCAGAGGGAGGAGGGAGTTTAAATTGCCGTCAGGTTTTTAACCATGTCTGTAAAGAGGAATGAGCAAGAGCTGATGTAGACGTGAGTCCTCAACCTACAGTTAATTGCCTGAAGACCATCTGGTGCTTGGTTAAGCTCCCATGTGCTTATATCACTCGTGAGGTTTATAGATACCAGCCAAGCTCTTTAAGTTGCCTTCTCTTCCCCGATTTTATTCTCATCAAAATAAACTTCAGAAGTCAGAGGACAAAAGTTTTGACAACATGAGGCTGCTTGTTTCACTTTGGAAAAATTGCTATATAAGAGAGTAATAACCAGGCTAAACACATCACTTAGAGTCTGCTGTGTCATGTGTGCATTGCAATAAATCTTTAAACCCAGGGTTGTAAATCATGGTCATACAAAAGTGTAGTGGGAGGAAAAAAACCCTATCACTACCAAAGCAGAAGAGAGAGGCATAACAGGGTGGTGTAGATGGATGTAGTCAATGGGAAAGCTGGCAGGAGACAGATAGGGAGCAGGAAATAGATGAGAGATGGGCAGAAGAGAGGGAGAAGGGACAGGAGATATTCCAAGGGACAAAAGTTAGAAAGGGCAAAACCACACAGCCGGCTCAGTTCCTGGTGTTGAGCTCTGTAGTCCCAAAAATTAGAACTGGTTCTTTCTCCAGTTAATTTGGCAGAACTGGATTTGCACACTTGGTTTTTGAGGGGAATACTGAGTTTGAACTTTACATCTCCAAAATTTATATTGAAAGAATATTGGGTGATGAAGTAAGGACTGAAAAGCTGCAAAACATCAAAAAAACGAAGTTCCCAAAGACTTCCAGTTTGACACTGTAGAATCCTTTAAACTGGAAAATACCTTTAAGGTCATTGAGTCCCACCACTCCCAAGGCCACCACTAAACCGTGTCCCCAAATGTCACATCTATAGGTCTTTTAAATACCTCCAGGGCTGGTGACTCAGCCACTTCCCTGGGCAGCCTGTCGAGGTGCTTGACAGCCCTTCTAGTGAAGGAATTTTTCCTAATATCCACTCCAAACCTCCCCTGGCATGGCTTGAGGCCATTTCTCCTTGTCCTGTCCCATGTTACTTGGGAGAAGAGACTGACCCCAACTTGGCTACACGCTCCTGTCAGGGAGTTGCAGAGAGTGATAAGAGAGTGATAAGGTCACCCCTGAGCCTTCTTTTCTCCAGGATAAACACCCCCTCAGCTGTTCCTCATCAGATTTGTGCTCCAGACCTTTCCCCAGTTCCACTCCCTTCTCTGGACATGCTCCAGCCCCTCAATGTCTTTCTTGTTGTGAGGAGCCCAAAACTGACCGCAGGATTTGAGGTGTGGCCTCACCAGTGCTGAGTACAGGGGGACAATCACTGCCCTGGTCCTGCTGGCCAAACCATTGCTGATACAGGCCAGGATGCCCGTGGCCTTCTTGGCCACCTGGGTCCACACTGATGACCAATACAGGTTTGCTTGAGTTTTGTTTGTTTGGGTTTTTTTCCCATGCTCTGAACAGTTCAGCACAGGAAATTCATATGCACAGCAAAGGAGCTGCCCAAAAAGTTCTCCTTCCTATTCCTGCTGCCCCACACAGGGCACTGAGGATGGATCTGCCCTGGGAGACAGGAACAAGCCAGCATGAGCTGTGCTTCAGGCACACCAAGTGCAGCGAAACGTTGAGTGCTCGGGAAGATCAGATCCCCGGTGCTGCAAATCTAGCACCCAAAATTAGCAAGTGTGTTTGATCATTTTGGCCTTAATCTCTCTGTGGCTCAGTTCCCCAGCTGGTGATATCGCAGCAGCGCTGTGCAGATAAACACATTAATATTGATCAGACGCCGAGGCTTTACAGAGGCGCTCGCGAGGAAATTAATGTTGAATGCAGCGTGCGGTTTGAGCAGCGTGTGTTAATGTGGCCTGGAGCAACTCGCCAGATTAAAATAACCCCAAATGATAGGTGATCAGACAATTAAAGGATGCCTCACATTTGATGTGCACAAAGGCCCACACTGTGGCTGTGCAGGCTGTTAATTCTGGTGCTTCCTGGCTCCCGAGAGTTTGACTTTACAGCCTGATTGTCTTCTACAAGTGGGGTTAGTAGCCCATACCCTCAGGAAGGGAGGATTATCTTCTCACACCTCTCTCTGCACCATCTCTATGCACATGCCCATTGGTCTTCTCCTCCCCAAACAAATTTTTACTTTCGTACCCATTTCCTTCACAGACCAGCCCAAAAAGAGGAGTCTAGTGAAAATGAGAAGTCAGTGAAGAGAGAAGAGATCCAGTTATTCCTCCCTGGAAAGACATGTTGCTTTGCTTTGTTTGGACATTAGAGAGCCTGGCAGGGATGCAAGTGAAGAAGATGACACAAGTGTGTAGGATGTGGGGCTTGGGTGTTTTAGCTGCCCACTGCACTGTTCTTATGTCCAATGGATTATCCATCAGGGAACTTGGCTTGTGAACCTCAAAATGGCACTTAGAGGCCAGATACTACTGCCTGTGAAGCACTCAGTAGTCACAGTTATGCTGATTGGAACCATGGAAGAGCCTCCCTTCCCTCTCCAGCCTGTCCCATGCTTGCACTGGGTTCACATTCACCCTGAGGATGCACCACACCTCCTTAGCTTCGTGTGATTTTGCTGTTAAGGCTGTAAATGTACTATGAGCTCTCCTCTTCCTGAGCTTGATGTGTTTACCTGAGCCATGTGAATGTTGCATCACCACAACTCGCTTCCAGGGGTCACAGGCCAGATTCATCCCCTGCAAAGGAGGTGACTTATTCTGGATGTTGCCTCCACTTGCACCGAGGAGAAATGTCAATAACCTCCAGCATCATCTCACCACACCAATGGAGTCAAATACTAAGACAAGAGGAAACAAAATTAAATGACAGAGGCAGGGGGAGAAGATAGGGAAAACCATTGACTTGCCTGCGAAGTAATCACTTTTTTCATTTAAGCAGAACACTCAGCTATCTTTTATATTGTTATTGGTAAGGTCCTCTTAGAAGCTGGAAATTAATTTTTTTTTATCTCCTCATTTTCTCTTTTTCCCATTTGGTGAACATTGCTATTTTTCTGGGTTTCTCTCAGGACTGAAGTGAACTTGGCTCATTTTGTTCTTTCCTTCCACAGACATTAACATTGCTGAATAACGACGGGAGAAGAAGCTTTGCTAATTAACTTTAGTCACCAAATTAAGTCCAGGCTGACACTGACACGCAAGGAGCAGCACAGTGCCAGCAGCCAGTGCAAAAGCAAGAACAGAGTCCTGTTGCCCAAACCAACCCAAAAGAGTTTTAGTTTTATTAATGGATAGATTCGCCATCCCAATATGTTATTTTGGGCTGCAACAGGATTACATTGTGGGGATGACAGTGGAAATGCAACAGAAATGTTCCTGGGTATATCCTGTCCTCTTCCAGCCCTGAAATATCTGAGTGGACTTATAGCAGGCCCTGGGAAGCTGGAGATCCTCAAATCCAGGGTGGGACTAATTAAAAGCTCATGCAAACGTTGGGGAAAAAAGCTAATGAGTGGAGAGGACCTGTGTGAGAAACGGGACCCACTGGCTTGGAAGGGAAAAGTAGAGTTTCACATAAATAGGAGCTTGTGCAAATCTGAATTTCTATTGTTTACATAAAACATGATTTTGCACTGGGTTTAGGCCATGTCCTTGTGCTTCCTGGCAGACAAACCCAAATTCAGTGGGTGCTTCAGAAACAGCAAGAGAGCTTCATTCCTCCGGAGCAGGGACATCAGGACTGCCCCGGGCTGTGCCTGGAGCTCAGCTCTTCCACCATGGAGGGTAAATATCTGAACTCAAACTTGCCAGCTGGGTTGACAGAGGACAACTAACACAGGTGATAATCTTGTTCACAGGACAAGGCATTACTCATGGAGCAGCTGTAAACCTGGGACGAACTTTTGGATCTAGGCTTAATCACTGTCCTGCTCT
This sequence comes from Mystacornis crossleyi, assembly GCA_013400655.1. Lineage (NCBI taxonomy): Eukaryota > Metazoa > Chordata > Aves > Passeriformes > Timaliidae > Mystacornis > Mystacornis crossleyi. Next base: position 6,323 of record VYZQ01020096.1, read on the forward strand.
GCACAGTCCCCATCCGCAAACAAGCGATGGAGCTGAGCCGAAGCTGCTCAAGGGCTAAATCCGTGCCCTCCACTCTTTGCAAGCCATACTCCATTAACACACCGTAATTACCACAGGAGCTGCCAGGCAAAGAAGAGATCCAATTTTGCAGTTGTAGCCAAAAGCCTCATTCACTGCCGGATCTGAAAAGAGAAGTTGCCTGTGTTTAGCTAAATCAAATATTTTTTGGAAAGTTTTACTGGAATCCCTGACTTTCAGGATGCTGGGGCCCATGTCAGCTGGTGAAATTCTTCCAGCTGTCCAAATTCATGCCTGCTGGGATGTGAGCAGACTGTGAAAGGATCTCCAGAGGGTAAGTTATGCAGAATTTGATGGTGAGGGAAGGGTTTTTAGTGGAAAGGTGAACCTCATTTTTTCAGAGCCCTATAACTCAGCTGGAAAAATGTGCTTTCACCTAATTGCTGTGAAAGCTACAGACCCACAGAGGTTGTTACAAGGTGTTTAATCAAACCCGTGTCTCCAAGCCTTGTGCCACAATGCAGGTGTCTTTCCCTAATGGACCTGGAGTTTACTTTGTGCTCTTCGAAAACTCATTTAATTGAATGGCATATTTTAGACACTCTCCCTTAATTAAATTTGCATGGGCATAAAAAGTGCGGAAAGCCAAAATGCTTTATACAATTTTGCTCCTTTAATTTAGCAATACTTGCTTTTCCCCCCACCATCAAGCTGCCAAACTGTCTCTCAAGTCAACTATGGGCTGAATGATGCCTTCACAGGTTTTTTTGCCTGCCTTCCCTTGTCTCCCACACATGCACGGGGCTATGAGCAGTGGCTGCTGGGCACACTCTGCTCTACCGCCACATCAAACCCCAGCGGCTGTTACAAAGAGGCTCCTCACCTCAATTTTGTAGTAATTTCTGCTGGAATATGATGGTCTCCGTCCTATTTGCCATCAAGGCTCTTGTCTTGATTTATCCTTGCTGCATGCTCTTTGATAAGCATCATTCTCCTCATCATTGAGGGGGAAACTGAGGTGCAGAGAAGCTGGTGGCCTCATCATCCATGTCACTGGCATGTTTTAGTCCGGTTTAATCTCGCAGAGGCTCATGGGCTTCAACAACACCCTTCATGGACACCTAAACTTCAGTGCCTGTGTCATTTGTCCATGTCTCCAACTAAAACAAAAGCCTGGTGTGAATGTTACATCTCTCACCCGCTGTTCTTTCACCTCACTCTATTTGAGATTAATTAAGCAGTGGTGCCCCATGTCTCTCCATGGTTCCTGTGATGTGCCTGTGAGGCTCCACGGCTGGGCTGGGGCCTGGCTCTGTGCAGGAGAGGCGAGCCAGATCCCATGGAAAGTGAGTATCAAAGCAGCTCTGGAAAGAGGCAAGAATCACAGGGCAGGGGCAACCTCCTGCCAGCGCCCTACAACCCCCAGGCTGTCATTCTCCACAAGCATCTCCCAGACAAAGCATTCAATCTGCATTCCCACCACCTCACTGTGCTCATGAGGACCCTGCCTGACTTCACCCTCACACCTTCCTCTCCCTTTCTCTTTCTTCCTCTCCCAAATCCCAAACTGAGTCATGGTTTTTGGCTTTTCTCCACCCACTGCATCTCCCAGCTGATCACCATCCCACCAGTCAGGAATCCAGCCACTCTTTGTTCCCATGGGTCAGGTTTTGAGTGGGACTGAGTTGTGTTTTGCCGTGTCTGTGCGTTTCCAGTGCCAGTGTGGTCAGATAAGATCTAATCTGGGCTCTGCAGGCAGGAAAGCACCAGCCAGTGTGAGGTTTTACTTTGTGCACCACCGTCTTCCTCGCTGAGCTTTTCCATGTAAATTCAATCCCCTTAACTAAAAGCTCCCTGTCCTATGTGGCCTTTGTTTTGTCCCTGTTTAACCACACTTTAGAGCTTGGCTGCTGCAGAGCAAGTTCTGTCCTGGTTCCATTTTCATGGTAAGACTTCAAGTACTTGAGCAAAAGTTTCCCTTACAACATGGACCTTGGTAGATATTCTCTAGGAGAACTGAAGCATGAACCTCATCTGTCCAGCCTCCTAAAGTATCAGAGCCCGTGAGCTTCAGTGTCATTTGCAGCCGTGGTTTGCCTTGAATCATTTCCATCCTTAGAAGTCAATGAGCAGGCTGAGTTTTGGATGTCAACAATCCATTTGTCAGCTACTGTTGTCAGCTACTTCTGGGTTTTAAAAAATCATAGAGAAAGGTGATAGTGTCCAGCAGTGTATCTGCCATGTAAGCTGTCACGCTCAAAGCCTGTTCAAGACTAATGATGGCCGAGAATTCAGACCCTTGGAAACTTTATCCTGCCTCATGCAGCTGGATTGTGTGCACCACAGGAATGTCATACAACTGGTGCTCACAGTCTTAATCGACCTTAACTAAGAATGCTGGGCCAGGGTCAAATTATAAGAAGGTGACAGGAAGGTCTGTATCTGACAGAGATACCTGGACACAGATAATCATGGATCTATGGGCAGATGACTTCACCAGCGTGAGAGAAGCCTTGAAATTAGGGTGAGCTCATTCTACCCTTGTACAGCTGCTTCGAGCCTTCTGCTAACTCGGGAAAACAGACAAACCTCACCAAGCATTGCAGGGACCATCCAGAAAGAGTCAGATTTCAGACTTCTTGGAGACTGTGCATGCACTGTTCATGTTCAGCCTTAGTTTTAGGTGTATCTTCAGAGCAGACAAGACCATTGTTCCTTGTCAGAGTGGAACAGCTAGGGAATCATGCTGTGGATGAAGAACTGGAAAAAGAAAATGCATCTAAGCCAGACCTGTGCTGATACCTGCTGCTGCCTCTTCCTTAAAAGCCTTGAATATTAGCATCAGAATCTGTTTGACCCTGACGCTTTGACCCAGCTTATATGACTCTTAATTTATGCACCAAATGGGAAAATGAAGTTTAGAGGAGGTGGGGTTATTTTTCAACATGAGCTCCTTTAGTTAGTGAAAAGAGCTTTTTCAGAAATGCCTGCCATTCTCCTGGAGAGGGATGCAGCTTGGTGATGCCACATGTCTTATTACAGCACTGTGACATGGGTCTTCTTGTACCCTGGGTGACTCTGTGTTTGTCAGGGGCGGAGCACACAGGATGGCTGTTCAGACAAACAGCTCTGTTCCAGGAACCCGCTGCACCAGCAAGCCTGCAATAGCCACATCTGTGATGTTTTTGAACCAATGCAGGCTCATCTATTTTTCCTGTTACCTCCCAGCACAACAGCCCCATCTGCCCTGCCACTGCTTCCCATCCCCCAGCTCTGGGGCACTTCTTCTTCCAGGAGGACCTTCTGCACTAACACACACAGTGCCTTGCACTCCTTAAAAATCACCTCCCAGACAGAAAAAAAGGTCCCTGTTTGCAAGAGAATGGTTGAATTCAGAGTATATACTATGTAAGAAAAAAAGGGCTGTTTTCACTTCTTTCCTATCTTTTCATTACTTCTCTTAATATTCCTCCTTCATTTGCCTCTATGCTGTCATAAGAAAAACAAGTTCTCCTTGCCTTCTCCCTTAAGAGAAGTCTGGATTAATTTGGAAAAGCCAAGCTGATAGCCATGTGGGCATGTACGTGTATGAGCAGTGGGAATATTCTCCTGTTAGGGAGAAATTTTTATTAAAAAAACTCAAGAGGTGGCTGTGGTTTGGGGGCAGCAGGTGCATGAACTGCTGGTGCAGGGGTAGATCTTGTGGGTGTCAGTCTGGGACTGCTTCTCCTTATGGTGTATATGGTATATATGGTGGAGACTGGTGGCTGAGGCAGTCAAACACCAGCCAACTTGACGTCCTGATTTTATCCAGCTGTGCCTGATGGTTCCCGACTTCAGCATTCCAAGTGCCAAGCAGAGACCAGCAGGTCTGAAGGTGGCGTGTCACCATCATCATCCCCTCTCCAGTGTCAGTTTGAAGCCAACACAGCATGATCCTGGTAAAATTCCAGTGGAGAATTCAAAATTCAGCTATTCCCAGGTTTGGTGAAAACTGTAGAAGTGCAAGGACCTAAACAAAGAGAAATGATTGAGATATTCGTAATTGGCACTACCTTTTACCAACTGTACAGGAGCAAGGGATGTTTTGGGAAAGGTAATTAAAATTTAGTAGGAAAACACAGTTCTTAGAACAGAATCCAGCATTTCTTCCATCCTTGGCTGCTCAGTTCTGGTGAAGTGTGGCTGTGCGGGCATCCAAAAGGCTTTCACACCTTCCCAGTCCTGACGTTCAGCATGTCAGGAGCAGAAAGGAATCTGTATTTTAGGGGCTTTAAGATAAACATTTTTCTAACCATTTCCCCCCTTTTCTAGCAATGCACTTATTCACCATTATGAACTTCTTTGATGGGGCTATTTTCAGCCTTGGTAAAATGAATTTACATCCAAAGAAGCATCTTTGCTGCTTAATGACTCGGCAGTGTGGCCTTGCTACAGGGACGCTCTGCCACCCTGCTACTTACTGATGTTAAACCAGTATTAACCACAGCAAAAGGCTCTCACACAGCCTCTTTGTGCCTCTGACGTGCCCTGTGCTGAACTGAGAAATCAAGGACTTGCTTTGCTTCACCCTGCCTTCCCTGTGGGAACGATGCTCCCAAAAACATTCCTCATTCAGCAGTTTCCTCAAAATTCTGCCTCCAGGCCTCCTTTGCTGCAAAAGCTACGACAAACATCATCCTAATTTTGCAGCTGAGATGAAGCAGGCCTCTCCAGCCAAGACTGCTTTATATGAACTGGCTGCATGCACCTCTTGTCCCTTGGAAACACCTTGGGGTAAAAACATCACTTTTTTGATCATCACATAATAAGAGGAGGAAAGTCAGGGACCAAGGGCTTTTTTTCTACATGGCAGGTGGCATTGCACAGAAAAAATAAAAAGGGATTTTTTTTCCCCCCCACACTTTACATAGATAAATTGAAAGCATGAGCCAACAGCTATGGTCCCAGCATCCCCCTGACCATGCCCTGGCACCAAACACAAGCAGCCAGGCACCAGCAATGTGGTGGTTTGAGTTGATGGGCCGTGGAGGAGTTGATGCCAGAGCCATCCAGGGGCTTGGGGAGAGCTCTGTCATGGGGCTGGGGAAGGATGGATCCTAAGCAGGTTGTTTGAATGCAGTACAGGGTTGGCTTTGAGTGCTTGGTAGATCAGTAGGAGGGCCTAAGATTTATTTTTTATGCAAAAGCCCTGGTTTGCATGGAGAGCTGCCCCAGGTGGCAGCGAGATAAATGTGAGCTGCTTCCCAAAACCATTTCCTGCACCTTCCCCGCTCCCCACTGGCCTTCAGCTGGTGTTAAAAGAGCCTCAGCGCTACTCTTTGAATCACTTCTGCCTGTAAGGCTGTGGTCAGCATCTCAGAGGGTGTAACTTTGGAGCTGTGCTGATTTCTATCAGCAGAGAACATGGTTCTTTAGGGGTTTTTTGAATGAGAGAAGATATGTACAAAGAAGCACACTTGTTTCCACTTCAGTATCTGAAAATCCACCTATTCTTGTTTGGGGAGAAAGTCTAAAGCCCTGTTGGAAGCCCCTTCCCAATGCATAAAATAACAATTTATTCTTCTAACCATATGAAAACATTGTTTTTTCCTCTTTCTCTGCACAACTGAAAATGTGAATTAATGACTCGTTTCCTACACTCTTGACTGAGAAGTCCAAAAGCTATTTTTTTTGCCTCTGTTCTGAGTGCCCAGCTCTCACAGCAGGGACAATAAAATGACATCCCCCCGATCTGCTCCCCAGTGGAGGCAGGGCTGCAAGTGTTGCCCATGCACTCATTAACTCACACTGCAGGAAAAGTCCTGCTGCTGCTGCCATATACCCAGAATTCTGGAATTATCGAGCCTACAGCCCCAGGAAACTGTGCTGAGGTTTTGCTCAACAAGGAACAATATTTCTTTATTTAAGTTTTCCCTGTGTTTTAGAACATATCTAAGGAATGGGGATGCTTTAGTAGGTCAAGGGCTGTACCTGATGCAGACTCCAAAAGGACTGATGCAGAATAGCTGTTCTATTAGAAATGACACAACCAAGCCCAAATCACTGGATTCTGGATATCTAAAACCTGTGGCTGCTTTAATGATTTAGTCCTTATTCAAGAGAAAAGCAGTACAGCTGGTGCAATGGTGCAACATCATAATATGTATATTAATTTATATCACAAAGACAGGAAAACCACACTCATCCAAAAGCTTTCATGCTGCTATAAAATCTGAGAGCAAGAACTAAACCTGAAATCTCCATTTTCACAGTCTGCTGATGGGGCCTTTCTGTTGTGAGAGCTGTGCTGAGATTTCTCCCCAAGGTGGGGATGTGCTGCCAGCCCTACAGGATTCAGCCCTACACATTTGCTGGTGCAAAGCTGTGACAAATGAAGGAGTCTTTTAGATTCAGACAGGCTTCTGTGCTGCATCCCAGCACAAAGCTCGTGAGCAGGTCTGTGGGTGTCCTTCTTCTTCACCATTCCAGCTTTAATGGTTTTTCACAAGAAATATTGGCTTTTGTGCTCCCTTAGATGAATTGGCAGGCTCTAATGAGCTGTGAATGCAATTTAATAAAGCTCACATTTGTAGGACAGAAATGGTTCTGTGGAAGGAAATGAGGGAAGGCAGGAAGGGAGAAAGGAGGGCACAGAGATGCATGGCCTCGGAGCATGAAAAAGCCAAAGATGAAATTGTAAGAACTTGTAGTGTTTTCAGACTTAGGAACAGCCAGAAGGGAATATCTGTTTCTCCCAGTTAGGTTTTTGGAATTGTTAAGTTGTTATTGGTTCCCAAACATGCTCCAGGAGCTGTGACAGGAATGGTAGAGGTGAAAAGGTGGTCTGACACACCTGAGACCTTTGCAAACTGGCTCAGTGCTGCAGGAGAAGCCACAGAGAAGTAGCAGTGCCAGGGGTGAGGCTTTACTCCAGAATGGCACGGCTGGCCTTGCTCTGAGGTGAGCAGCCACACTGCAACACCCCAAACTGAGGGGCTCAGCCCACACCTGACTCTGTGGGAGTGACAAACCTGCATGAGATGTCCAAGATGCTGGAGCAAAAATCACACTACAGAGCAATGTCAGACCCAGATGCTGATGTCCTCCCCAAAACCCTGTATCTGTGGCCAGCCCTGGCCAGTCTAAGCCAGAAGTTCTGACACTGCTGTTGAGGGCTGCAAAAAGAGGTCCAAAACACATTCCCTTAGCAAATTTGCTTTGGCAGCCTCTTCCAGCGCAGTACCGACTTCTGGGCTGTAGCCACTGCTTAGCTGGCCTTCATTACTGTAACCTGGGCATCAGGATTTCTGGCTCCCTCTGTTTCCTCCCTCATCACTCTCCAGAGCAGAAGTTGGCTCCACACACACCCCTAATTTGCCTGATCAAGCACAGAGGACCAACTCAATCACTTTAGACTGAAAATATGCTTTGCTTTCTTGCTTTTCTTGCCTTTTTTTTTTTTTTTTTTTGGCTTATATACCACTGCACCAGGAATCACCTTTGTAGAATGTTTGCTCTTGACCTCAAGGACAGGTCAGTTCCCAGAGTCTTCAGACTGGATGGTGCCATCTCGTGGACAGCCCCTCCAGCTGTGGAAATAAACTGGATTATCACAACATTCATTTACGTTACGTAGCGCGGTACCGTGTAAGTCTTCTCCCTTCTCCTCATTCCCCCTTGGGAACGAATCTTGGAGAAGGTGTGAGGTTTCTGCAGGGGGTTTTGGTTCTCCAGGGTGGGTGGGCTGTGTTCTCTCTGTGTTTCCCGGGATTCCTCTATTTAGGAAACAAGCTCTTGCGTAACTGCGCGAAGCCACACACACATTCATAAACCATCTCCTCCCACACACCCCGGGCACAGCTAAAACACGCAAGCTGGAACAAAGAGCCACCATACACTACCCTAGAGATACGTAACTGCAAGAATATAGGCAATAAGGCATATTTTATGCTTCCTTTTTAATTTTTTAGTGTCAGAGTACCAAACCTGGAATAATTAGGTCTGTATCCAACTTGCAAGAAATCTCGCTGTTGGAAAAGCTCAGGTCAGTAATTAGAAATTCATCACTGCAAAATGCACGGTGTCATTGTCTGTGACAGGATCCAGTTCAATAAAAATCCTCAGCAAGGTCAAACTACACACAAATATTGCTTGGATCAAGTTAACCATCTCTCTCCAGTTCCACTCTTCATTTCTACCCCTGTATTCCATTCTAGTAACTCTCTGCCCCTTATTTTTTATTTCTTCGCTACAATCCCTCTCAATCCTAATAAACATCATCTGAATTTCAAACTAATAGAATTTGCAGAAATTGTATATTCAACAAAATTCAGCCTTTAGTTACTGAAATCCTAAATAATTGTCCTAATTTTCCCCAAATTCATTGGGGTTTTTTTTGCCAAAAGATAGTCTTATGGTACCAAAACAAACAAACAAACAAACAAACAAACAAACAAACCTGAATGCTATTGTAATAAAAAAATCATCAAATAGGAAGAAAAATGTATAGGCTAAGATCTAAATGTCATAAATTTTACTTTCATTAGAGTGGAAACCCAAGCTTTCCAAAGATAGCAGGTATGCTATTATCTCATTTTAATAGTATTTTGGGTTTCTTACTTAATTTAAAGATGTCTTTTGCTTTATTGATGGAAAAACATACCCAGACTGGGAGAATTGCCTTAAATTAGGAGAAGCAAGTGCTGGATCTATGAATGGAAGCATTTGTAGGAAGTATGCTGCCAGGATTATCCTATTTAACAAGCTGTTGGAGGCTCATGGGAAACGTTGTGAAGTGTTAAGGGCTGAGCACAGGCTCTGTGCACACAGGACTGGGGGCAGAATGACGGGTGCAGCTCCAGTGGGAGATAGGGATGGGAGAAAGATATGTTCAGATGTTGAGATGCTAAACACACCCCACATTTTAGCCTTAAGGGCTTTGGTGACTGCTCTGTGTCCACTTGTGCCCACAAGTGGTCCACTGGCCCGTTTCTATCAATTTCGACAGCTGAAAATCAAATACATGGAACAGCTGCATGTTTTGTGGAAAACAGTGGTTGGGTAGAGGAAAAGGAGAGTATGAAATCAGTGCCTCCCCTAATAAGCAGCAGTGTAAGGGCAGCAGGTATCAGTTCTGCTTGTCCTTCTGGCTGACCAGAGAGCGCACGAGCTGAAGAGCCCAGGCACGGCTCAAAATTATCCCCAGGAGGTTGTGCCTTGGCCATGGCTGAGGAACACAGAGAGAAGTCTGAGGATGGGCTTAATGCAAGGGACTCTGTGTAGGCACAGAGGAGGTGAAGTCTGGAAACCAGAATTTGTTTTCCTTTCCTACTCTTTGCAGAACAATTTACTGGGCTTATTTGTATTAGCCTCTGTTCTGGCTCCTTCTGGTCCCTTTTCTACAGGGATACTCAGTCCTGCAGTTCTTGCCCATGAAGATCCTCTCCCTGCAGGGTTTGGGGTGTTCTGGGTGCAAAGCGCGTGCTGCAAGTCCAGACTCCCATAAAGGGATACCACAGGAGATAAAAGTAAGCTACAAAGCAATATCCCCCTAGGGAAGACCTCCTTTCCCCTGGCCTTAGCTGTGGTTTTCAGCCCCTCACCACAGAGTCCCTGGAGGTCATGGATGCACACTTAGGTGCCTGTCAGGGGTGACCAAGGCAGGCAGCACCAGCTTCTCATCTGAACTACTGCACTTCTGCTGGAGAAATCTCTGTGACTGAGAAAGGCTGAAAGCCACTATTTTCCCCTGTTTTACAGCAGCCTCTTCCGGCCTGAATCTCTGTGTTACACACTCATCCTGCCACTGTGCCTCCTCCCTTTCCCACTCTCATTCCAGCCTCGAGATGGGTGGGAGAAAACGACTTGAGGAGGCTCCTATTCCTGAGGGAGACTCCTGCAGTGAGCACAGAGCACAAGAGAGAACCTCCTGCCCAGGGAGGACCTTCTGCAGTCAGAAGTCCTTGCTGAAGAAGCCTTAGAGGAAAATGCTTCAGCAGCAGCAGGACACGATGCTGTTCCCAGGCTCCGGAGGTTCCCAGTCGCTGGTTAATGCCACTCCAAACAGAAACCTGCTTCTCCAGCTATAAATGTCAGACGCCAGACTGATGGTTACACGTGGCAGTTGCAGGTGTCTGAAACAACTCTGGTTAATTTATTTCAGGGTTGACTCCTGCTTTTCCCCTATATTAAATTTAAAGAGGGCTTTGCAACCATGAAGTCAATACAGCCCTGATCTGACACGTGAAAGCTGTGGGTTGAATAACTTATTAGTACCCTCGGTAATGAAAAACACTTCAATGTTTAGGACTAATGCAGATTTCCTACTGAAAAAAATTTTAAAATCCATGAACAGCATCTGCAGCCATGTGCTCAAGGTAATAATTAAGGAGAATTATCTTTGCTATATGTATTAAAACAACATAATTGGAGATTATATGTCTATATTAAAGAGAAGCAGATAATATTTTGCTTAGGAAATTATTATCAAGTGCAGTAACTGTTTCCATATCTGGAAGAATCTCAGGCTGAATTAGAAAAAAGGGAACCAGATGCCCAAATATTGCATACCAGTTTCTGTTCTCCACCTTGAGACCCCAGTGTGGATCAAACTCCATCCTTGGGCAGTGCTCCAATTTCCTCCTTGAATGCACATGGCAGAGGCTGTGCGCAGTGAGGGTCTCAGATATTCACGGATTTATGAAAAAAATCCTATGAAGGGTTTATGAAAAACCCTTTTTCTTAAAATACCAGGAGAAATGCAGAGCATGATCTGAGGAGCGAGACATAAAAAACTGCTTCTGTTACTGATTGCCAAGGTATTTAAGATGTCGCATATTTTATTTAGAAATCCATGATGCTTCCCGAATGGCTCAGCCGGTAAATAAATCACAGGCACTGAAAGGAGCCATCGTCAATCACTGCTTAGGACTATTCAGGCCTGACTGATGAAAAAGCAGCAATTAGCACTCATTAGCACTTATTCACAAGTCTTCTCAATGGAAAAGGGTCATCCAAAGCAAGTTAAAATTGAGTGTCCAGTGTCGAAGTTCTTTGACAGTTTAATGTTTCTGACTCAAAATCACTTGCAGTTTACCTGCAAGGTAGCAGAATGCAGGTAGGGCTTGTGCACACTTGGGTTTGGGGGTTTATTTCTACAGTGACTCATAAAAGAAATTTGTGCTGAAGGCGTTCCTGCCCTCAGGGCATTAGCAATACATATTTCTCACGGATTCATTACCCCCTGCTACAGAAACCACCACTTCAGCCTTTCCTACAGGAAGGGGCATTCAGAGCATCTCATTCTTGCCCATCTTTCTACCTAGCTGCCTATTTTCATGATATTTAATATGTTTAAGGAAGCTCTTGATCAAATTGGGTTAAAAATGGAGATCCATGATGTATGATTCCATCATACTTTTTTTTTTTTTTTGTTCCTTTCTGGGGGTATTCACACTCCAAAGAACACCAAATCCCAAAGAGCACACACTTTGCGACAGAGGCCTTTCTGCAGACACTTCCCTCCCTTTTACATGCACGACCCCATTCTGCATCTCCTTTTCAAAAGATCTGCTATCCCCTTCCCAGGTGTATGCAAGTACAAAGGATGCCAGATGAGCTTTCTTCCCCTTGCTGTGAGACGAGAGCGAAAAACCTGTCTCCAGGCGATCGGAATCTGTCACCAAGCCCACCGGGTCTTTTTGCAGCTCAGTGATGCCAATCAAATGGTTTCTATGAGAGACAAACTGCTATCCTGGACTCTGGCTGACTTCTTGCTGTGGATCATCGCCTCCTGGATAAGGGAGAAAACCCAAATCCAAACCCAGTGCTGGAGCTGAATTTCCTCTCCTCTTCAGCCCTGTGCACCGAGAAGGGTTGAACCACCACATCCCCAAAAGAGAGAGGAAAGCACCGAGGGCTTCCACCTGAAATCAGTGAAATCAAGCATGGATACCACTTTGAAAGGACACGTGGCATCCCCAGGTGAGATCTGAAGTTTGGGGAGGTTTGTCTCACTGGATAAGGCAGAAATTTTCACACCGTATGGAAAGTGAGGGAAGAGGATGAGAAAGGGTCTCAAGTAAGACTGAGAATAATGAACATTATCCCTGCAGATTCCCCACACTCTCTTTGTAGCTTGCTTTAGAGCTGGGATTATTTTCTCCTCTGAGGGCTCTCCCTGCTCATCTTTGCTATGTATTAGCTGATTTCTTTCAGAAACAACACGGAGCTCAGCCCCTTTTCCCATATTGAAGAAGTCAGGTTTTGTCTTTTCTCTTGTGGTAACAATGAACTATCCCACGAGAAAAAAACTCATAGAGAGGCAGCTCCTTTCTGACCCTGGACCCAAGGTACAAGTGGCAGATGCGTGCTGAAAGAGCAGCAGGCAATAATTAGCCAAAATGCCCATGCAAGTGCCTGAGCAGTCCTGGATGGGAAGAAACGTGAATTTGTGGAACAGCAGGGACTGGAGGCAGCTCTTGGTACATTCCTGACCCCAAAACCAGGACACAAGGGGCATCTTGCTGTCACAGAAGCAGCAGGCAATAACTTGGAAAAGGTAGCCAGAGAAGGCAGGTCAGTCCCTTTGCTGCCTTCTACCCTGAACGAGGTTTCAACGATGGGATCACGGGCCAAGTTGTTCCTTCTGGGATTTGAGCCTGACATCCGGTGCAGTTAGAAAAACATGTTTCACGATTACAGTAGTTTTTTCTAAGCAATTTGAGTTCACAGTTGTCCTCCATCTCTGGGGTGCTCCTTGGAGAAATCTGACACTGGAGCATCTCTCCTGTGAGAAAAGGCAGAGAGAACTGGGAGTGATCCGTGTACAGAAGAGAAAGCTCAGGGGGATCTTATAAATCTACATAACTATGGAAAGTGGAATAGCAGTCAACAATGTGTTCTGGCAGCCAGGAGGGCCAACCATATCCTGGGATGCATCAGGCACAGCATCACCAGACAGGTAAGGGAGAGGATTGTCCTGCTCTGCTCTGTACTGGGGCAGCCTCACCCCAAGTTCTGGGGGCAGTTTGGAGCACCACAATGTAAGAAGGACATCAAACTATTCAAATGTGTCCAGAGGAGGGTGACTAAGATGGTGAAAGGTCTCAAGGGCAAGACTTGAAAGGAGAAGCTGAGATCACTTGGTTTGTTCAGCCTGGAGAAGAGGAGACTGAGGAGAGACCTCCTCACAGTCGGCACCTCCCTCAGGGGGGAAGGTGGAGGTGCTGGTCTCCCCTCTCTAGTGACCAGCAACAGGACATGAGGCAATGGAAAGAAGCGGCACTGGGGATGCTCTCCAGTCTGAGCTCTGAGTTCAGTGAAAAGGTTCTTCACTGGGCAGGTGGTCAGGCTCTGGAAGAGGCTCCCTGGGGAAGCGGTCACAGCACCAAGCCTGACAGCATTCAGGGAGGGTCTGCACAATACTTTAAGTCACACAGTTTAGTTTTAGGTAGTTTAGTTTTTGGTAGTCCTATGAGGAGCAGGGAGCTGGACTCAATGATCTTTATGGATCTCTTCTAACTTGAATTATTCTGTGATTCTTTATTCAATCTTTGGCCGCTCTCCAATGACCAATGTATTTCTTGGAACATTGTGCTAAAGCGGCACATCTCACTACACCATCCTCTCGTCAAACAAAATAATCTCTCATTTTTTCCATCCTTCTCTCCTCCTAGCCCAGAATGACACCTGCCTTTATCCTCCCCCAACAGCTTATTATCACCTTGCATTTAATGGTCTCTACTGTAACTTATCCACTCCCACTGCACTGCTGCTCTGCCAGCTCTCACCCATTTATACTTGAATGTCTGATTTCTCCTCCTAACTACAGCTCTTTGCACTCGCCTTTATCGAATTTCTTCTCGTTATTTCAGGCCATTTTTCCTGTGTATTATGGCTGTTTCGAATTCTGATACAAACCTCCAAAGTGCCTGAGTGTATTCTCAAGTCACTGCCAACCACAGATTTTTATACAGGCTATTTATTTCACCGCTCCAGCCATTAATGAAGCTATGGAAAAATACAGACCCTGAAATAAAATGTATAGTGGTCTCACGATGCTCTCTCTGGCTTCATAGCAACAGCCATTCCAAGTGCAGGTTTCCTGCTAAATTGTGTTAATTTACTTCATTTCTTCTTTTCCTTAAAAAAAGGAAAAATAATTTAGTGAGGCAAAGAAAACATTGACAGCATCAGTTTTCTCTGAATCATCCATCATTTTTTCTCCATCCACTCATTTTTTCACACTTAATCATGTGCCTTTCCTTCAGATTTCCGCAGCTTTCATTTTGATTGATCCTTACAAGCCCTTGCTGTGTCATTTTCCCTTCACATTAGGACATTGCTGACAGGCCATTTAAAGCACCTCTCTTCAGTTATCCCACCCACCTCTCCCAAATGGACCCAGGCATTGACACCGACACTTACCAAAACTGCCTTTTCACATCCTTATTCTGCTTCTCTCATCTACCTGCTTTCTCCAGAGCACCAAATGCCAACTCCACGGCCACTTGCACCTGAATTACTCCTGACTTTTAAAGTTTTAACCATTTCAAATAAGCCTGACTGCAACCCAGAACAGCCAGCTCTAAAATAACACCCTGTACCTTCTGAAATACAAACTGTCCTCTGGAAAAAATTCTATTAACTCTCTGTCTTTTAAGTCTTCCCATGTTTGGCACTTTCCCAACAGATTCTCAAGTATTATTTGGAAATATTGGTGGATGAAAAGTTGGGCACAAGCTGGACATGTGCACTCACAGCCCGGAAAGCCCAACGTGTTCTGGGCTGCATCTCCAGCACCGTGAGCAGCAGATCAAGGCAGGGGGTTCTGCCCCTCTGCTCTGCTCTGTTGTGTCCCCACCTGCAGTGCTGCATCCAGCTCTGGTGTCCCCGCTACAGGAAAGATTGGGGACCTGCTGGAGCAAGTTCAGAAGGAAGGCCACGAAAAGGATCCCAGGGCTGGAACACCTCTCCTTTGAGGAAAGGCTGAGGGAGGTGGGAAAGCTGGGGAAAGCTCTGAGCAGACCATATTGCAACCTTTCAGTACTTAAAAGGGGCTTATAGGAAACATAAAGAGAGACTTTTACCAGGGGCTGTAGTGACAGGACAAAGGGCAGCAGCTTTAAACTGAAAGAAGGTCTGTTTAGACTGATATTAAGGAAGAAAGTCTTTTGTTCGAATTTGGTGAGACACAGGAACAGGGTGCCCAGAGAAGTTTGTGGTTGCCCCATTCCTGGAAGTGTTTGAGGACTAGAGGACAGTTAACAGTCCTTTCCAACCCAAACTATTCTGTCATTCCCAAGCTTTAGAAATACACTGTAGGTGTTCAGCATAGTGCCTCCAGCCTTTCCTGAGCGACAGGTCTGTGATCCAGTGCTGCCATTTATCTCCCAAAGTCACTGCAATGCACATCAATCATTCCTGACACACGCTGACACTGAGCTCCTCCTGTGTATTCCTCATTCTGGTGTACAGACATTTTAGCTTCACATGTTGTTCATTCTCCCTCCTGGATCCTAACAGTCCCAGCTCTGATGAATAATTCATTTACGTCAATGAAGTGCTACAGTCTGTCAGGACAGAGTTTCATAGCAGAAGCCAAGACAGAACCCAAAATTTCAAGCCCCTTCACCAGCTGGATTTGAGCCCTAAAGACTAGAAACAAGAAGTATTGATCATTCTCTTTCTTTTGGACAGTAATGCTGTTTAGGAGCCACAAATCTCCCCTGGAAGTTCAGCTGTAACTAGCATCCCCCCCGAAGAAAGGTTATGACCAACCAGCCAACCAACCCTTCCCTGCAAGCTGCGAAAACACACCCTTGGAAGAAGCCTGGCCAGCTGTTAAGAGGACCTTAGAGCAATCAAAATGCCATTGTTACCCAGGCGGTGCATTGCTGCAAGAGTTCACATGAAGAAATACAGCAGGATACCCCACTCCCCCAGTCTGCCCTCCCCAAAAGCAAGAATCAAAAAACCCCAAACCAGACTTACTGCAGTGCCAATGTCATTATTACTGCAAAATCCTGTAATCACATATCGCTGCTTAAGGGCTCCGTATCTTTGAGAAAACTTCAAGTCTGCACAAAATACACCAGTTACGGCAACAAGTCTTATTTTAGCTCTATATAATTCCAGGATGACCACAAGTTGGAGATTTTCTTTTTACACAGGTCATCAAATTCAAAGAGAAGGCACTGTTACTTCAATATCCAGACAAGCTTTTGCTAAGGTAGATTTATTAGGCCTCTAGACATCAGTGTTACCAAGCGTCCTTCATGAATCAAAAGCACTATGGTCTGTTTCGGTGTTACACTTTAGGTGCATTTTCTCTTGGCCAAAATTATGTATTTTAGTTCAATATTATTTCTTGAACTAATGTCCAAAATGTAACATGTCCAAACACAACCAGAATTCACACTTTTGGCCTCTAAGGTTGAAGTCAGTTACCAGCTGCCAAGCTGATTTGCCTGTTTGTGCTCACTGACAAACACCCTGTGCTCCTCTCTGGCTATTTGACACTTCAAATTTGGGACAGTCTGTGAAAGCTGAACTCAGCCATACACCAAGGTACAGAAGGATTTTTACAGTTTGTACCATGCTATTACCCATCTCCACACTGCCACTGATCTGTTCTGGGGTCCTCTCACTGGGCAGTGCTCACCTGAAAGCCTGAAACCAGGAGTGTGTAATGGTCTCTGTTGCCCAAATGAGCCCCTGAACTGCATCTCATAGGGGACCTTTTTTCTGCATCCTGGACATGAGCAACAGGTGAGTAC
>VYZQ01020102.1:0-13239 GCA_013400655.1 Mystacornis crossleyi
CTCACCCTGAGAATGCTGTACTTGGCTGGGTGTTCACATGATTTGAGAGAGAGCTCTGGGAACAGTCTGCATTTGAACCCCCAGCAAGGTGGCTGGGAGAAATAAAACCTCTCTGAACATCTATCAAGGATATTGTTTCCTGATTCTTTCTACGGGCCAAGCTGTCTGCCAAGGAAGGTTGCGGAGACCCCACCGCAACATACCTGTACTACTTCCCCCTCACTTTCCTAAGGGAACAAACTTTCCATTTGACTTCTGGAAGCTAGAAATGCCCTTCCAGTGGTGAAATTCTCAGCCATTTCATTTAAAGGGAGCCTTTTCTACATGTAGTTTCCCATAGCATAACTGGACCCCAAATCCCTGTATTAAACAATATTCAGGGAGATTTCCCCATAGAGTTATTGAAATACAATGCACATAGATATGCACATAATGATATATGCACATAGAGAAAACAGGGACAAACTGCAAGATGCTAGACATGTATTAAAAAAAACCCCGAAATAAACTGTATTTGTGGAATCCTAAATGTCTTAATGAAAGTTCTGCTTTCAAAACAGTAAGCACATCAGCCTGTGAATGCAGTATCTCCTTCTGGAGAGATTCTTTCTGTCACTTTCTCTTCCTTTCAAATAGGTTTTTAGTAGAATCATTACTTAGTATTTGAACACAGAGGGGTGAGCACTAAATGTAAACTGCTACTAAGCATAGCACCCTTGCCCTTCATTTTTGGTGGTTTTGTCATTTTATTGCATATTTCCTTTATGCCAAAACAATCTTATTAGCATGAAATATGTATAGCCCTTGAGTGACATAAAGCAGTCATATTATTTCCCTAGGTGATTCTCTTTGCTGATGCAATTTCATGTGCTGAAAACTTCTGCATTGATTCAAAAGTACAAAAAAAATGAGTGGGGTTATCTAACTTGACTTTTTATTCCCTCTTTTTTTTCCCTTTAAGATGACGTGCTTCTATTTCCCACTCACATTTTAAATATCTGATCTTGATACCATATCATACTCATCGATGACTTTGCTGCTCTCTTAAATGTCAAAGGACCATCTCTCCTTTCTTTGTTCATTATAGTCAAAGTGGCTATTACATAGTGTTCTTATTACTTAGACTAAGTAGATCTAATAGGTGCACTAAAATAATTTTTAACTTACCTGAGTCTATTAGTCTCCTGTGAATTTTCCCCTAGAGCTTATTCTGGGCACATTCAGGAGCATGCCACACGCACCAGTTTGTTCTGCTAACACATCTGCCTGTGCTCGTTTTTTGAAACCCAGGACTACTGTGATACAACCCTGTACAGCAGCTCACACTGGATTACGCTCTATATTTGTAAAGGAAAATGAACAGACTTGAAACTGATTACACCTTAGGAACTTTTTTCTTTTTCTATTTTCATTTTCATTATCCTTTGTTCTCCCAGACATCTCTTTACCTCTTTTGCGTTGGGCTGATTATTCTAGCTGCCTTTGGAGAAGGTGCAGAATATATTCAAAGAATGAATTTTTGAAACATAGGCAGTTGCTGAGGCAGAAACTCACTGCCAAAATGAAAACCAGTGACAAACCAATAAAATAAAATTAATAAAATAAAATCTTTGAAAAGATACCATTGAGAATGAAGCAATAAATATTCAACAATGGTTTTATGTAAGTATTGCATCCTCAGGAATTTAGGTTGAAGTGGGCTGAATGATAAAATAAGAGAAAAATCACAGTTAAGAGTTTAATTTACAATCTTTGGTTGAAAGCCAGTAAATGAATTCTTTTTGGTACTTTCTATCAAATGAAGTAAATATTCTCCCTCCTTAGATCTAAATCAAGCTCTGAGGAACATGGTAGACTAACACCCCTTCCCCTTTACAAATGAGAATTTGCTAGCTGAATTAAAATAATTTTCAGTAACCAGAAGGATGTCCAAACATAAAATAATAAGACACTTCTATAAATAGCATGGCTGTAGAATACTGTTGTGTTATAATCCTCTTCAGGAACGGTTGTCATCGTGGTTATGGCAGTGAATACGTAGAGCCCATTGTCAAGGGAGGTGGATTGCCAGGGATGGACCTGCTCATTCATTGAGCATGAAAGGTACTTTGCCGTCATATAAGAAGAGAAAAAAGGAATAGTACAGGAAAAAACTATAAAAGTGGGAAGCTTTATGAAAAGTAGTAAAAAAGAAAATGAAATGTTAAACCTGGAAAGTTTCTGATATTAGAGAAGTGCAAGAGAAGAGAAGTGCTCAGTTGGAAGAGCCCTGTAATAATCATCTAGTGCAACTGCCTGATCACCTCAGGGGTGACCCTTTGCTTCTCATGGGAGATGTTTAAATTCTCTGTGGTTGGTTTTGTTTGGGTTTTTTCACAGAGAACAATTAATGGCTGACTGAAGTCCTTAAAGTATGCCATGCGGTTATTTTAGATTTATTATCTTGTTGGAATTAAGGACAGACAAAACAAGCTAACAGCACTCATGAAAAGCTTTCAAAATTTTGATGGAAAATGTTGCATGAATTACCGTCTTATTTAGGTTTTTGCTGAATTTATGGTGAATTAATAACAGTTGCATACAGGCAAGCACTCTGAGCATAGGGGTCAATATAAATTCGACTGTGCTTTAATGGGAAAGAGTGGTAGCAGTTTTCTGCCCTTGACTAAGCGAGGATACGTAGCAGAAACCTCTTCTACTGACTCATTGATATAGTGGGAGAAAATAGTTTTAGCATTGGATTTCCTTTATTAGGTTCATATAAGGACTGCCAGAATACTGAAGCTACCAAATGAAGAATTAATCCCCACAATCAGTCTTTGAAATAATAAAGTAAGTAAAATACATCAAACATTCATAAGGTTTGGATGAAAATGGCTAATCTAAAATGCAAACTCAAACATCCCTAATACACAATACACCATGTTAAACATCATGCTGTGTGATTATAAAAAAAAACCCAAGCCTGGAGTTCAGAAAGTTGTATGTTTAGGTGGTATACTTGGGAATCATAAAAGACATCAAAATGTATAGGAGTGGCATAGCTGGTATAATCAAGTCTTGAAGCTGTAGAGAATGAACCAGTGGCACTGTTTTTGGAATAAATGCAGGCGAACTGAGCTGTCACATTAAAGCTGACAGCCCTGTTACGCAGCTCTAATCTGCTGTGCAAAGATCTGGGTTAGGAGAGGATGGAAATCTACAGATGCACTATTCCAAGTCTGCCTTTCTGAGCTTGCAGATCAAAGTCAAAAACCATGCCTGATCAGAAACATTAAAAAACGTGGGCAATGTAGATAATTCCAGAAAGAGACGGACGATTTAACCCTCTTTCGTGATTCTTTTCTAAAAAAAAAATTCTTTAGATGCCAAGACATTTTCAATGCAATGCCTGTGTTATCTCCCTTCAGATGCTGAGGTAACACAGTCAAAATAGCATTGATGATTCTTGCAGCTTGATGAGACAGACTTCCCTTGAATTGCTGCAAAGTTTAAGACTCTTTCATCCCCTGTTCTCAAAAGAATCACCACGTAAGAGATTTTCCAGCACTCTACCTGCACATCTTGATGGTAATGGGAAGTGGCAACACTTCCAAACTTGCAGGACCTTGGTCACCTTGGGTTTCATTTACTGCTGGTGCTTTTAATGGTCCTTAAAAAAAAAAAAAAAAAAAAAAAAAAAAGCACTCACTCATGCTTTAATACAGTGGAAGTAAGAGGTTTGGCACACAGAATGGTATTTAATAGATGAGTATATAACTGGGCTTTAAAACTGCTACAAATGGTCATATATTGTAGCAAAAGAAATAAGCAGTTTATTATACTATAGCATGCTGCTGCTAATTTATAAGCTCTTTCTCTTAGATTTCAGCATTTGCTCTTAGAAGCACATATATGTTTCTGTCATGTCTTGGAAACAAATAACAAAACATGTCCATAGGGAAAGTTACACCATAAAATTGAATTTTAATAGAGCAGGAGAGGACTGACAGCAAAAGTAATAATTTCATCTGCGAAGTTGCAGGTCGGCATATTGCAGCTGAGAATACTCCACAGTTGCATAGATGTGAGCTCCCGTGTGTAACACTAACCCAGTCCCTGCCTGTCTCACAGGGAGAAGGGGTAATTCCATGAAGGTGAAATAAAATGTAATACTGACCTAGTAGCCGTATGCTTAGTTTCTTATGAATATTTTTGTTTTTCTTGACAGCCTGTGTTTGGCATTCTCAGTTTTTAACTCAGTAATTTTTCCTAGCTCCATGTCCCACAGCTACAGGCAAAGGAGCAGAGCTCCTACTGCCTGGGTACCCACTGGGCTGGGAGAGGGGCAGCAGAGGGGCACCAGCATCGGTCACTACCCTGGGAATGGGGACAGGATTGACAGAGTTGTAGGAAGCTGCAGGCTAGCACTGCTGTGGCATCTCTGGAGCAGGGGCTGATGGCCCTGGGGGGCTGACATGGGGTGGGCAGTGTGGGGGGAGTCCCAGGAGTGTGGGCAGGGATAGTCAGGAATGGTGGTACCATTGAGGTCCTCGTGTACTGAGTAGATCTATAAAATCCTCTCTTCTGATTCCATTTTCCCTCACAATTGCATGGCAAATATTTTCCTACAATTTCTGCCCAAGGTAGTCTACTGAAGCAGATAAAAACATAGGTAGACACAATCTAAACCTGCACTTTCTGCAGACAACTGTCCATCATCACAAGGTTGGTTCTGCCACTCACACAGTATTAAAACCAAGTACAGAGAATCAAACCCAGCTAAACTGCCTAAAAACCTCTGTGTTTTACTGTGTCGAGGAGGGACAGGCAGAGCTCTGTGGGATGGAGCAGAGCACAGAGAGCCTCGGTGTGGGCTGACCTGAGCTCAAGCATCTCTCCGCTGCAGCGTGGAGCCATTGTGCCGATTGAGTGGCACAAGGAATAACTGAGCAGCATTTCTGCAGATGCCAGCTGATAAAACCCTAAGGCTCCCAGCTCCAGAATTAGCAGAGCCAGTTCATGTGAACCCAGCTCGGGGTCGGGATCATGCAGAGCCAGCTGTGCACATGGTCAAAGATGCACATCAGAACCAAGTCCCAAAGATTTTTACAATATTAGTTTTACGAGAGAGACAACAAATCAAAAAAGATCTTCAATTTAAAGGAGAAAATGAAGAGACTTCAGACACTGTGATGCAGTCACCCCACAGAGACACAACTCATAGCAAGCTGTGTTGGGTAGGCACTGTGCTGTTTGGTTGGAAACTCAGTCAGCCCTCAGAGTTTGCCCTTCACAAATATTCAGTTCCTATCCTAAGACCCACGTAGATCCAAAGAGAAGGCAGATCAGAAATGCAAAATATAGCAAAAGGAGCCACCTGTAACTGTATTATTCTTTTAAAGAAGTAGCACAGGAAGGCCCACAACACTGGAGTTGTGGTCATTCTAAACCTGAAAGCTATCTCTTATCACTCTTGAGCACTGCAAACCTATGGTTATGAGCTCCTTTCTTACCAAGACATGGGTTTTCCTACAGGTAGGCAGCTGCCAGAATGAGGAAGGAGGCAGTACGTAACCTTTGCAAGAAATGGAGGGGGAAAAAAACCAAGAGTGAATTTGAAACATTAACTATTTTAATATTAAACCGCAAGTATTTATCTCCTTCTCAAATTGCTGCCTGTCAAGAATGAAACATCTCAGAGTTTTACTGGTGAGATAAGTGGTTAATGAGGGACCTGGTCCAACTTCTCTCATGTACCCTAAGTAGATAAAAGCCAGTTTCTGTGGTGGTGAGAGAGACCCTACATCCTGCCTATGAAAGCTATAGCACTGTTCAGACATTAACCTAACAGACACTTTGTTAAGACGGGAGAATTCCTGAGTGACCCCCAATAGAAGCTACTGCCTTTGGCACTCCACTGGAGAGTGATATAATTTCACTCTATCACTCCTCAGAGGGATATTTTTAGAAATTGCTTTGGCTCCAAAGTAATGTACGTGTTTCTGAAGATAATACATTTATGCAAAAGGATGCCAGCTTGAATCTGTGCATTTGTTTTGTAGTGGTATTTCAAGTGCTTGTCAAATGCATGGCAAAGGTGTTCAGAATGAGGGAAGAGTAAATGAAAAAACTTGGCAGCAGTAGCCTCAAATTGTGACACTTTTGTAGACATAAACCCTATATTTTTTCAGCAAAATCAGTAAAATCATTGTAGTGATTAGCCTTTTAGTGAAAAACCTAACGCTACCCCCTTACATGCTTCAGTAAGGACTCACTGGAATTACACTAAGAAAGTCTATTGTGATTGTCTTGCTGTTTCATTTCTCAAAGTGTTGTTGTCTTCCGGGTTCCCCATCTTCTCCTTTGATCCTGAAGTATGTCAGCAGTCTGTAGTCTTGGCAACTTCATAGCAGCCAGCTGGTAGGAAATCTCCCAAATACTGAGACTGAGAAGTCTAGCCTGATTCCTTGATATGCCATCCTTTCACATCATTAAGATATGTATTCCTTAAAATATCTATTTGGAAGTACCCATTATATGAATGAAACAGGTAATATGCAATGCTTCTAAGAAGTCTTATTTATCTATGACATTGCTACTGTGATGACTGGAGGAAAGACAATGGAAATTTAGACTTAATATTAATTAGAAAGCTGATTAATGAATTTGGCACCTTTATCTGAAAGACAGGAATATATTTCTGTGTAGTTTTGCTGTGGAAAATGCAAGCACAACAGACATCTGAAATATCATGTTCTGAGGACAGCATTAACATACTTTTTCCATGGTGATCTTTTGTGGAGTTAAGACTACCGATGGCGGGTGAAGTTTTCCAGGATATGAAGAGGATGAAGTGAAAGGCATGGGCAGAAAGAACAGCAAAAATATGTAAGTTTTCAAAATTATCTGCCACCCTGTGGCCTGTTATTCTGAGGTAAAGAAGCTGGCTAAGAGAGGAGCTTGGCCTCTCTGATGCATTATGACAGAGGAAAAAAGAGATCTATGTTCTGTTTATCTGCCATGAATCAAAAAGAAAGAGGTCAGCAGGAACATGAAATGAATTTTTATGAGAATGTTGGACATCAAATATTGCTCTCTCTCTCTCTTGCCTGGATTATCACCCTAGCTTTTATTTCTGTATTTATGCTTTCGACTTCTAGTGGAAACAATTAAGAAGAAACAACGAGCCTCTGCTGTCCTGACATAAAATGTGCAATAAAATCTAGCCTCTGGAAGAAAATCTTATAATCCATCAGGGAGAAAATACATCCCCCTGATAATTGTTTAGCAATGGCAGAGCACTGAGGACCCTCTGAGGATATGAGGCATGAGATTATAGATCTAATAAAAATGTCTGTAAAACAGAGAGTAATTGAGATGTTTTAGAATATATTCAGCAACTATGAACAGACACAAAAGGACAAAAAGCTATCAGTCTGCTTGAAGTAACAGAATCAGCAGCCTTGCAGTGTTTCCTTCAAGGACAATAGCGTGGGTTTGGGGTTTTTTTCCTGTACTCCTTGGAGGAGTTTTCAGTTTTTAAAAGCACAATAGTGCCAGAGCAGGTTCTGTCAAACATAAATAATTGAATTTGAACAGAAATGCAGAGACTCTGAAAACACAACTGAAGACTTTGGAAAACACTCAGAGAAAATGTACAGGCTAGGTTTGCTGCTCCTGGTGTCATATCACTAAACTCGGCCTATGCTCACTGAGAACACTGAAGTTCTGCTGGTGCAAAATTTCAGCAGATAGCTGTGAATCAGGCCCAGTATTTGCAGGGGTCTTTTCTTAAGGGAAAGGATCAGTGGCTTTCTTTGCAAACACTGGTGTAGACAGTATGATATCATTAATATCAGTGAAATTACTTAAGACTTCCATTAATCAGTGCTCTGAGATCAGCATCTGCTCTTCCCTTTTGCTCCAGTGACAAGCTGCCATTCTGTGATTGTGCTTATCGCATTAGGCACTAATGAACCTCAGAGCTTTCTCCAAGGGCACAGTGCAGATTACTGAAGCCTAATGACTTCCTAAGTTGGTTGTTCCTTGAAGAGCTCACCTATGGGGTCCTGCCCTCTGCCAGTAGCCTTGTCTTAGCCTGGCAGCAATCTCAATAAATAGGTTGAGAAATAAAAAGAGGAGCAGACAAGGTGCAAATTAAGGGGTGGGGGGGCACATGAGAAACCAGGAAAAGAACCTTGAGTAGAAAGGAGAGAATACAGTCAGTAAAGCTTTGTAGAAAAGAGAGAATCACAGACAAACCATTACAACAGGCAGCAAATGGTAGAGAAAGAAGGGTACTAAAGAGGGAAAAGAAGCGTGGCTAGGGGAAGAATAGGGGATTTCTCACTCATCTTCTCTTGAAACGAAGTTTTCTTTTTCATGAAATGTTTGTTAATCATAAAGGCACTGCTTTGTAATTTTTCAGTTGTACTAAATCTTCCGCTACAGAATGTATACAGCCTGCAGGCTGGAGCAAGGGAACAAGGCCGTGTGGTCTCACGCATCTGAAGTGGAATACTAGCCATAATTTTTTCTTTCTCTGTGATTAAGCAGTGTTTGACTTTTAGCTTAGCTGACTTCGAAATGTCAAGAATAGCATCAAAGCTTTGGCCTGTTTCTAGTGTTTTCAAATCCCACACACTCAAAAATGGAAAAGAATATACTTTCTTCCCCAGGGCTTTGCAGATAAAAGGATATTTCCAAAAACAATGCATACAGAATTAGAAAATTAGGCAACCAAACCTCCTTTTTAACCAAGCAGCTGCTATTAAAACTGAGTACTGTATGCAGGGTGTGCCATTAGTGCCGTTGCCTGAGAAATGCGTGTTTAAGAGCAGCTTTAGACTCCACAGCTACCCCCTTGAAAAGAAAGCCCCATGCGGACAGTTCCTCATATATATCTAAGTCTGCATTTCTTACTCTCCCACACTATGAGAACAAAACCTATTTATTTAAAGTTCATTTACTCCTGCTGGGTAGTCCTTATTTCACCAGGGCTGGATGATATCTGGTAAGTGGTTCAAGACACTTGAGATGCAGAAAACATCCTATTGTGTCCGGAAGAAGGCCTGTGTGTTTGCCTGATTTGAAAATCCATTGACTACTGATGACTCAGGATATCTTTAAGAACAGAAATAAATGCAGTATGCCACTAGAAGTCTAATTATCCAGTCCAGCCTTCCAAAGAGGTATAGAAGTGTGTTCTCTAGGCTCAGTGGTTCATGAGAGTTTGAAGATAAAAATCACATTACTTTCACTAACATCCTCTCAGCTTGCATTTATTCACTGGTTTTGACCTGATTTAAGAGGCTGCTGCCTCCAAGTGATTTATGTTTGAAACAATGCCATGTTTCATCTGAAAACATATATGAAGCATTCACCCCCAACTCCAGAACTTTGTGGAAATACTGGCTCCAAAGCTAATTCAGGGATTTAAAGATATAGGTGAGAATTATTAGAATACAATTTCCAAGGTCAATATTATTAACCATGTTCAATTATTTCAGAAATAGTCTGTTGAGAGAGTTAGGTAGTCTCCTAATCAGATAGAGCAGCATATATGTAAAGAAGAGAAAACTGAAGAGCAGCAGATAAAAAGGAAAATTAAACAGAAAGGGGAACACAGTATCTGTGAGCTCACAGTTCTCACAGAGTGAGGCAGCAGGTGGGACTGGGAAAGAGCCTCTGTATCACTGAATTCAACTCCCTGCAATCACAGTCATGGCACTGACATTAGGATCAGACAGATCCTCAGAGGAAATTCCCCCTCACCTAAACCTCATACCACAAAGCAATCTCTGAGACTATATAACAGTTGCAAGACCATTAGTGCAAAAGGCAAAAAGCCTCAAAAATTACACCACAGCATCACTTTAAAGAGAACATTAGAGAGGCACAGCATTGCCATTAGTGAAACACCCCTGGAGAATTTCTAGCAGATGGACCCAGCACCCAGCACTATAGGAAATGAAAAGCTGCTCAGGCTCTGCCAACCTGACATAAAGGAAAAATTTAACTCTCAAATAAACACCAAAACTGACTATTAGTTTAGCGCTGGGAATGTGAGCAAGAAATTACAGCCATCAGCCTGAGAGATTTGTCAGACTGTAGTCCTGACCTAGCTCTTGTTGTGGCCAATCCTATTACATGGCAGAGAAAGCGGATCACAGACCTTTCTCTGTGCCAATACCTGGTGGTGCAATTGCAAAATATCCCCTAAAATGGAGGATATCAGGAATAAGGAGTTCAAATTTTGTGGCATATATGAAATAGCATTTTCCCTCATCTGTCCACTGCTTACCTGCTCAAGGTCAGACCTGAGAGTTGCTTCTCCCAGAAGCCTAGCAAGCGACTGAGAGGTCTGTGCATCAGTCCCCAGAACCTGACTCACTCGCATGATCAATGCAGTGACTATCATGCTGTCCCCACACCTGATCCACCCCAGAAGGAGCTTACCCTCTCCTCTGTAGATCCACGGCCCTGAGGCCTTCAATGTGAAATAATAAACTTAATCTCTCTGTTCACTTACACTATTATACCCTGACAGTTGAGGACTCAAATTCATCCAAGTAGCCCATCCTCATATTCACCCAAAAGCCAGTCTGAAGATCATCCATCTCAAAGGCTTCTCTCTTCTCCTACTGGCAATACCCCTCCTCCAACAGATCGAGCTCCAACTCTAGTCAAATTCTAGCCAGATAACTTTCTACAGTAGCTAAAAGGGCCAGAGTCCCTTTGCATTTCCCTGAATTTGAAAACACAAAAGTTTAAGACTCAAACACTCCAGCCCAATCTAGGTTACTTTCTCCTTCTCTAACTGGTGGCATTCAAACAAGGCCAAGAGAGATGAGGTCATTGGTCATAATTACAGGTAAAGAGAAGTAGGATCAGTTCACAAACAATCCATTTTTCCAACTGCACCTGCAGTGAAATGACAGCCCTCTTCAATAGAGCCAATATTTTCACTTGGAAGGAATGGCTCAAGTGAGTCTATCTTAGAATTAAGTTGCAGACAGAACCAAAGTTGAAATATTACTCAAGTAACTGAACTACAGGAAAGGGTAATGCTGTAGAACGGGATGGTTTAATTATAAGGACTCTATACATTTATATTTTATTTCAAAAATATTAGTAATTTTAAGACATGATTTCATTTAACTTCCTTTGTTCAGTTTTGAATAATTTCACCATCCTATCTCCAACTAACTTGCTTGTCATTAAATAAATGTACTTGGTCTTGTTAGATTGTTTGCTTTACCAATTCACCACGAAAATTTACTGAGTAGTCTTAGTATAGCCATAGGGGAGTCAGTACCATGTTATCCCATTGGGGAGCAGCACACAGCACCAGCGGGAACTTAATACCATTTGCAAATCTAATAAATCCCATAGCCCCAGCTGGAGGTAGCCCAGTTCTGAGTTTTAAAGAGACGTGTGTGTTTGATTTGGGGAAGGGGAAGAAAGGGGTAATCAATCTTGGATGGACAAAAAAAGCTGGTGCCACACTTCCCCAAGGACTTTCGTGACTGACTTTCCCTAGACAATGACTTGTACTCAGTAGGACCACAGAAAGGAATCTACACTGAAAAGTCTGCTAGATATACTGCCTTGTCACTGAATGGAGATGAGAATCTTAGCAATACAACAGGAAAATGGGACTGAATAGGAAAGGAGTAAGTTGTAGACTGAAAGTGAAACTTTCCATCTTAATACACTCTGGAGGACTTGAGTAAGTGCTTTCTAATTAGCTTGCATTTCACTTGACATATTTATGGCTGTCGCTACACAAGTAGACCAATACACAGGGCTTTTTATTAAGGGTCTCCAGAGAAAAGAATCCAAACCTGCCAGCAACCATGTTTCAAAGTTTTAACCTCTCCAACCTTTATGGTTCAGTTAAAGTTCTTCCTTCACACGTGCCAAATACATCATTCTGCCAAGTGAACTGTAAGCTTGACTTTGGCAATTACCTTCTCTATTTAACATGAAATTGCATTCCTTATTTGTGGTAAGTTTTATATGATTTGCTCCTAAAATTTGCCTGATTATATAAAGACATGGTAACAGAAATGCTAAATGTAACTCTCGATTTACTGGAAGCAGATGCAGCAAGCACTGTGTTCATGACCAGAGGATCACTGTACATTGAGGCACAAGTGATCCACACAGCATTTAACCCGAGCAGGCGTGCCCTGCTACAGCTTGGTTTTCCGACCCGAGCTGTTCTGCACGGATCCCTCTGCTGCAGGGTAAACTTGGGCGCTTGCTTGTAACAGAGGAGCCTGCAAGCAGCTCCCACCTGGTATTGGCGATTACACCACCTGCACGTTCTTGCCTTTACCTGAAGCTGCAGCAACAAGTTCTCTGTGAACATCCTTTCTATCTGACAGCACAAACGATGAATAGAGTTTTGCTTTAAGAAAATCCGGAAAGCGCAGGAATTAACAAAAAATAAAAGGTGGTGTAACTTCTACATGGATGGGATCCAGAGGCCTGTCCGAAGCTGCACAACACAGTTATTAGCAGCATCTGGGAGGACATAACATTATCTATTCTACCTGTCTTTCTCACTAACACTGATGCTAATAAATAGCAGTGCTTGTAAGAGTCTGAATGCCTTTCTTACTGGGATCTTAAAAAGTCAGCACCTCCTGGTGCAAAGCAGTGTCCAAGTCTGTACTCTTCTTTATCTACAGGACTGGTGTCATTGCTCCCATAGTTTTTCTCTAATTAACAACATGCTTAATTAGACTGGAAAAGCTGTATCTTGCTTAAATTTCTTTTTCCTCATCAACTGGGAGAACCATCCAGTTTGACTTTCATGCTTCTAATTTTGATGGCTTTTCTTTGCCAAGTACAGGTGCTTGAGACCAGTACTGCCCTAACAAACTCCCTCTTTTTTTCCCCTTAAGTTTTAGTGTCGTTTGATTCTAGCCAAGAATTTTCAGGTCATCAACCTACATATCAACAACCTGCTGGCCACTCAGCCCAGCATTTTCCTGACAGACCCTTGCCTAACCACCCATGGTCATCCTGGTTGGTCAAAAACTTCTTTAGCATTGACTGGCTAACGCGGTGTGTGGGGTCGAGGGACCGATGCCGCGTTTTTCCCACAGAGCCCCTCGTGGAGACGTTTTGGCAGTGCCCCGCTGGCACCCAGGCGTGCACAGAGCCTCACCCTCACAGGTGGGCACCAGCAGCCACTCACACACAGAGACTGACACTGACACACACTGATACTCACACAGACACACA
>VYZQ01020105.1:0-14062 GCA_013400655.1 Mystacornis crossleyi
ACATACACACACACACAAAAAGATCAAGTCTATAGAGTCATACACAAAATTCACTCAGTAGCTACAGTTATGCCCAGTCTTGGTCTGATGTTTTCTGGCACCTTAAATATTGAATTCTTTGGTAAAGAGTGGCATGACTTCAAAAGATGTAGATAAAGCACACAACACACTCTTTTCTTGCAAAGGACATCCTGGACTTCTTTGGTCCTTTTGTACCACCTACACTGCAGCAACACCAGGGAAACTCTTTCCACAGCATTTAGGACCAAGCTTGCAGTTGATCTCTGCCTTTTCCTCCCCACACTGAAAAGCAGCTCCATGCCCACAGACCTAAAAGTTGATATTTTACCAGCCATGGCTCCCAAACAAGATGTCTTTTTTCCTGCAGTTTTATGTGAGTTTAGAATTAATTGGCATATTGTCCCTCAATAATATGACATAGTCACAATCGAGAGACCATTTCTAATGTACAGAGTTATAGCGAATATTTGCAGGTCTTATTACACAAATGCCAATTATAAATTAAGAAAATCCACTGTGTTATAAACAAGTCCCAAGGAGAAAAAATATGGAGTCAACTTCATGAATTTGAGCTACTAAATTTTGTTTCAGTTTGGAAGCATGTTCGGCTGAAGGCCAAACTTTAGAAAGGATATCCAGAATTCTCCCACACTAGAACCAAAAAGAAAAACCAGCCTCAGAAACCTGCTTCAAACATCAATGAAGCGGAACCTCAACTAACCCTTTCTATTGCAAGGCACAATTTCTTACCCTCTGATGAAGTACAATGATGGTTATAGCAGAGATTTCATTTCAAATACTCCTTTTAAGAAATCTCAGGGGTTTTTTCTTCTTCTTTTTTTCATTTCTAGTAGTGAACTACTACTAAACTAAATTGCAGCTTTGCTAGAAAATCACCTCTCCAGCAGCTCAACATTACTTAGAGAAAATGTACACCATACCCTCTACTACAACATAGTTTTCTAAAATCACACCAAAACAAGCCTATTCCCCATGAAAAGTGTAATCTAGTTGCTTATCTCCATTTTGTTTTTGTTCCTTTGCAGTAAAGTACCATTGCGTGCAGACAGAGTAATTTCCCAGTTTCTGTCTTTCATTGGAGATTTCAACCAAGCACAAAAAATCAGTGATGCTTCATGAAAAACATGTGTATGCTGTAGATCAGCATTGGAACTTGCAGGCAACTAGAATCTATGGCAACACAGTAACAAAAAGAACCACATGCGAAATAAAAACAATAGTTTCTGTCCTTTTATTAATAATAATTAATTCATATAAATTCTCTGCATAAGAACTAACTTTTATTCTCACTGCCAAGATACAATTTTCTTCAAACTACTGTTCACAATGCATAGAGCTACCATTAAAATATTTATCATTTTTAAGTGAAAATACTTTCTACGAAGTTTTCCAAATACACATATATACACATACATAGTTCTAAAAACATACATAAACTTCCTCTTCATAAGAAAGTACCAGACAGAAAAAAAATGGTTTTGGAAAAAAGGAATTTATAGCTTTGGATTTGCTTTCAATAAAGAATTTGAAGCAACTCTATTATTAACATTCTTTATCTGATTCTATAAATAAAGGTTCTTTTGTGTTAGCATATTTTGCTAGACTTTAGCATGTCAAAGCAGACAATTTGTGAATTAAGTTCTTGAAACAGATACTTTTCATGTCTAGGAATAGAACAAAATGAAGAACTGGAGTACCCAACTGCAAAAGATCTGTCAACAATTCTTTTATAAAGGCCCATTCTCAAGAGGTTACAATTATCACAGCAGGACATTTTTCAGGAAAATAATTTTGTCCTAGATAGCTTTATGGCTTGTAGTTTTGGGTTGGGTTTTTTTATTCCTCTCTTTAAATGAATAATGACAGTTCCCGTATCTGTAAGAGGAAAATTACACATTCCTTACCACTCACACTTCTCTCAACAACCTTAAAAGGCCCTTAGACTAGGTCTAGATTTCACTCATTTCAACTTCTCTGATATTTGAACTGAAAGCTTCACATTAACACACTATCATAAAATCTAGTAATAAAATTTAGAGGTAAACTCCAATATAATTCTTTGCTTTGAAGATTTATCTGTCTTTTAGATCACAAAAAAAAAAAAGTCTGGCTTTAGAGTAAAAGTCTACTTAAATGAACTTTTTCTTCCATGTATGCAAATACTGTCTAAAAATACATCAAATAATGCAAAACATTCACTGTTTGAAGAAGGAACTAAAGCTGGTTCACCCTTTAGCTCAAGGCTTAACTCAAAATTCTCTCAAGACAAAGGCAAATCATTTGTACGTTAGCATTCTAAATCACCAGGGAGAGCATGGCAAGGCTTTCCTGTTGCATGTTGTGAAAACTGTTTTTACAGAATTCTGCAAAGGGCAGAAATAATAATAACCGATTTTAAGTTGCCTGCTATTTTTGGAAATTGAAACAAACTGCATCATATTAAGTACAGAATCACAGACTGTTCTGAGTTGGAAGGCACCCACAAGGATTATTGAGTCCAGCTCCCGGCCCTGCACAGGACCATCCCCAAGAGCCACACCATGTGCGTGGGAGCACTGTTCAAACACTTCTGTCAGGCTTGGTGCTGTGACCACTTCCCCAGGGAGCCTATTCCAGTGCCCAGGCACCCTGTGGGTGAAGATTTTTTCCTAATATTCAGCCTAAGTCTCCCCTGACAGGTCATTCCCTCAGGTCTTGTCTCAGAAGGGATATGCAACATTTTCCATTTTTCTGAAAGTTAATCTTTTGTCATTTTAAGTTATCCTGTTATATGTCAGAGTTCGGTCACATATTCTTTAGAAAAAAATAGAGTTTTGAAAGAATGGCACATAACAAATGCTAGAAGTACTCTTACTCAGCTATGTTTTTCTTCACATTAGAAAGACAAAAGGATTCCAAATATTAATTGTTTACATTGCTGAGCTATTCTACTTCCTTGCAAACACATCTCTTCAGACAGTGTGAGGTTGGAGCACATGACAGGTTTAAACAACTACCATTTCTAGTAGCTTACTTAACTCAGTTTTTTTCTGTACACTGCAGACTAACTTAATCTTTTCCATACAAAACTCTCAAGGTCTTTTTAATATGCAACAGCCATGAAGCCATTTTTCCTTGCTATTTTCTCCTGAATCGTAAGTGCACTTGGCAAGGACTCAAAGCATACATGGCTGCTGACGCTTCATACACTGGCAGAGAAGGTGAAGGTTGAATCACTCTAACACTTAGGAATTGATTTGGAATAGCTTTTACAGGTTTGGAAAAAGCTGCTCACTCTCACAGATACAGAAATGTTATACTATACCCTTATACGCTGAAAGAGATAGAAACATACAATTAACGAAGAAAGCTATTGTACTTCATTGTACATTCTATTCCCTGAGCCTTGGCAACAAAGAAAGGGTTGAACCGCCTTTGTGGGAGGATGATTATGGAATTGCGCACCTGGCATGCACAAGACTTTTCTGTCCTTCATTGACTGCTGTGGGCATCAGAAATGAATGAAGCAGGGGAAGACAGATTGTTCTAATACTTTGTTTCCCAGCAGATAAGCACCATAAGCACCAAGCCGGGCCACTCCTTCCTGGCTGCAGATAGACCTTCAGGTACCTTTTGAATTCTTGAAGCAGTTTATTTATATTCAAACCTCTTAAAATAAATACTGCCTCACTTTCAACTGTCTCAGAGTAACTACATCCCTCTCTCTCTCTGTAACAAAGCAGTACATTCATTGTCTTGCCGAGGGCTATAAACTCCCTTTTGCTCGGGGGCTTTACAAAGCTCTTGCTTTAAGTACTGTCTTGAATTACTTCTTCCTCCTCCCCTCTTCAGAGCTGCCGCAGACCGGTCTGCAGTCCCCTGCCGAGCCCCCACCTTCCCCCTGCTTGTACTCCTCATATCTTTCATCTTTCCCAGGGGCATCTCCTAACACTAAACACCTGGGCCTCTGCCAGCTGGGAGCAGAGCTCTGCCTACCCCACTCCTCGGGCTCCTGGTCACAGGCCTGAAAGAAACAAGCAGTTGAGAATGCTGCCGATTACCTATGACAGTATTCATCAGCTATATCAAAAGATTAAGCCACTAAGAAACAAAAACCTCTGGGGACTCGTGAACAACTCAGAATACCAAAAAAAGGGGCTTCAGCCATATAGAAAAGAAGCTTGGCAAGCAAAGAGAATTTATAAATGTGTTTTCTCAGATTATAGAAAAAATGGTATTTAAATCATCGTAGCTACTGCAGGAAACTGGTAGATGTTCTGTTATTTTGGTTTATTATTGATTTTTAAGTGGTCTTCATTCAGAAAAAAAAAGTTTGCAAAAAAGTTAACTTCTTTGAAGGTTTTCCCTTTTTTATATAAAATACCTTTTAAAATTGCTTTAAAGAATGGTTTTCACGTTTCTTTTCACCAGGTAACCAGTTTTTTTGTCTGATTTCTTTAATCTACTTGTAGATCAGTAATTTCCCCCCTAAATATAATGTGAAAAAGGAGCACTTTCCAGGTGTTACATTTTTCTGCTCTTTTATTGGTTTGGACATGAAATTCTGATGAGGATTTCTTTTTTCCAAAACCACATTTAGAGTGTTCCATGTCAGTTTTACTAAGCTAGGCATAGCAACATTTATCTGACCTGAGCTCCAGAGAAGACTGCAACATCTAGTTCCATGACAAGATTCGTTCACAAGGCAGGTCCTCATGTGGCATAACTCTATAATTTTCAAGAAAGAGAGAAATAAGGTGTATTCCAGAGTTCCCAAGCTAAACTCAATATTTTAACTAACACAATTATTTTTTCCAGCAATTAAATTTTTAGGAAATTGTGACATAATAATGTCATTAATTCACTTTTCTTAATTAGAGATGGACAGTTTAATTTAAATGTTGGACTTTGCTCTTCATGGTTTAGAACTGGTCAGCTAAGTGTCAGTCTTTAATGTGCCAGTTAACAGAGTGTAAATTGTAAAAGAAAAATTTAAAGGCAGCCTTCTGTGCATATGACTTCATATGCCTAATTACAAACATAAGGAAAATCCACATTTCATACTTTAGTAAAAATTCTGCACTGTTCAGACTGTGAGGAGAGAGATGCTATTCTTAAGGTGAGAATACTCATCCACTGTCTTTGTAAAGTACATCATCCCCTATTAACAATGCCACAAAAGGGTTGCCACAAATCTACTTTACAATCACAGCAACATTTTGAAGAGAGTGGTGATATTCAACTATAATAGAGACTGACTCACTACCCAGAACAGGCTTAAATGTTTCTCATTTTCTTTACATATTATCTACCTTGTCTGTGAAAACCATATCAAAACATGCTTTTCAAAATTACATTTAAGAATGCATCTGTTGGGTTTTACTACCACTATGTCTCTGATGATGGTAAATAATACTTTCTAGAAAAATTTTTTATGTAATGACTCACATTGAATTGCTAATAATAGGGAAGTCAAAATGCAGTCAATTGTCCTGTCACAATCTAATTTTTTCAATTAAATAGCCTCACATTTAGCAATAAGCCCTGCATTTAGCGTTGCTTCTGTTTTTGAGTGGAGTTTTTAAAATAAAAATTCAAATAAAGCACCATTTTTCAGGACTTAATTTTGAACATCATCTTACAAACTGGTCCTGGTACAACATTCCCCTCCAGAACATAGGACAAATCTAGTTGACAAGAACGCTGCCTTGAAATTTAGCACAACAAACAAGGGAGAAATTCAGTTATACTCTTTCATTGTGTGCTTTTTCAAGTGCTCCTAGCATGCAACATAGCAGAACCAAATTTGTGGAGTTGGTCAAGGATCCGAGTAACAGTAATACCTTTACCTGTTTTGTTAATCATGTGTCAGTCACCCAGTGGCTATTAATTTATTGTTATATTTCTTCAATGTTCATAAGCTATATAGATGCTTACAATAAAAAGAAAAAAGAGCTTGCTGCCACTATGCTTTCTTCTCTAGCTGGATTTGAGACTGATTGCATTGTTGAACAACTCATTACCTGCCAAATATTTCCTCTGTACCCACAAAAAAAAAAAAAAAAAGAAAAAAGAGAGAAGATAAAAATAAAAGAGAAGATAAAAATACTGCTTACCCCCAAATTATTATAGAATTAATTTCACTGTATTCCATAGAGGTCTTTGTATGCAGCATGTCTTGTAGAGTTTGAATAAAACCATAGAGCTGATTTATTTCCTCGTGTTTAGCCACAAGAAGAGGTCAAGTGTTTGGACAGCTCTATCGGTGAGTCACAGTACAATTTCTGCCCCCTTTTGTTTGACCCAGACTACTGAGTCCTCTACGATGTCTCAGCAGCTTTGACCAAGGTATTGAAGAAGTGGAAATGAGAGTACCGTGTCAGCCTGACTTCCCATCCAACTACCACCTACAATACAGACTGGCAGTGGGACAGGCGGCACTTTTTATCCTTAAATAATCTTTTAGGGGTCAGGTGTATGAACGTGAAAACACTGAGAGTTACCACTGTCTAATAGGCTACTCAAACCTCCAGTTACTTCTATCCATACATCTGTGACTACACTGGTTGTGTGATGGAGACAGAGGAACTTGTACTGGTGGGAATGGAGCTAGGGAATGCCTTTCCTAGCAGGGATCTTTGAATGCCCCTAGGTGGCATCCCTTGAGGCTGGAGGCAGCACAACTCTGTGCCTACTGGGGTGCAATGCTGTGCATGATATTAGAGCCAAAACAATTTTGAGAACCTTATTTTGTATCAGTACAGCATGGAAAGTGAGCTTTTCTTAAAGTCTTCCCTTTTCCTTCTAGTAATCAAAGACATTCTCTTGCATGTCACTCAATTATCTGTTTATTGCTGTTCATAAATTATATTTTGGAAGTCTCAATTATGATAAAATACACCTTTACCTTGAGATCTAATCAGGTTTTGTCATTACAATATGCAAACATACCATATATTTATATAGTAAATATATCTTATGCAATTACAGAAATTAGAAGGTATTAATAACTTCCTATGAAATTAATATTATAATTTCACCATCTCACATAAAAATTATTCTGTATGAGAAAACATGGAAAATAATATGGGAAGCATACTGTGAGGGTCTTTAAACTAACTTCTGTTAGACAGAAAAAAATACTAAGCTTTAACAAACAAATTGAGTACTCCCCCATCCCTTGTGCTTAAAGCATAAGCCTTATTCAAACCTTACAAAAATTTAATCTTTGATCATTTCCATCATTTTAGTTGATTACTCTGCATAATCATTAAAAAAAAAGCATGGAAAGAGTCTTTTAAGTATTATTATAACTTTTGACTAATAATGTTTCCATATGAAAAGTGTCTCTGCACTTAGAAAATATTTGAAGACAATACTGTCAGATAAACAGTTCTTGAGAAAGAAATCCTGACATCTTCCACGGCATCCCACAGAACAGTCATGAAAAACTCATTCCTGAAAACCATTTCAACAGAACACAAATGTGATACTGATGCCAGGAGCAAAATAGCACAAACAAAACCTGAGTTCCTGAAAGGTCTTTGTGAACCTTTATAACACCATGGATTTAACAGAATCATCTTGAAAAGGTGACGAATACAGAGTCTGTCACCATGCAAACTCTATGACATATGGCCAATAGATTGTTGGTAAATATTTAATAAAATGAAACATTAGTCTCCCATGTAAAACCTCTACTATACAAAGAGGCAAAGGTACAGCAACAAAGCACGTGGCTCTTTTTTGACAATGATGCTGTTTCAGGTTGCCCATGTCTACAGACTAAAATTAAAGCTCAGTCTGTTACCACAGTGTAATACAACTCAGCAGAAGAGGCCTCTGTAGATTTTCTTTTTAGTTAAACCTCGCTTCTATGGTTCAGTATCTTGACAGCAGTGTAAAAGTATATTGCTATATTGCTTTTGCAGGAACATCTGCCTTTCAAGTCATTACTGTTCCTCCTTTAAAATCTTCGTTGTAAAAGCCAGTAGAATTTGGGTGTTAGGTTTGCTTGGTTTTCCCCTTTGTTAATACTTTATGTAAGGTGTAAGATGCACATGTAGCACAGGTTTGGTGCTTCCAAATAGAAAATCATAAAACACATCTCAGTTTGCTAATCACCACTGACAGAACTGGATTTTACAGAGGACCAATTAACTTTTCACTTTTGAGCTGTGATTGAAAATCAGAATTAGTAGTAATATCAGTTTAACAGCTTCAGTTCCAGGAGAACTCCAGAAAAGCCAGCAGCTCCATTTACAGCTGGAATGCATTGTCAGAATGCAAAACCACCTTTGGATATACCATACCAGTAGTGCAAAACTGCCAATCCAAATCCTAAAATTATGGATGGTTTTAAAAATCTTTACTTTTATTGACAATTAACATTGAGGTCACGTTGGGGTTTTTTCAAGTTTACATATTTTTGCAAGTGTAGGGTCACACTTATTTAAGCATATTCTAATTTTAGACCCAAATAATTTCATTTCTTCAGTGAAAACAAAAAACACCAATGTTATTTCCTGATTTCTGCAGCTGAGCTTTTGAGATACTAAGTTGCCTGAACAAAAAAAGTTAAAAAGTGATACAAGATAAAAAGATCCACAATGCAAGATCCATTATGAAGATTGGCAATTGGCAGCATTGTACATGGAAAATATAAACTGTGCTTGCCAAATTTTTCTGATGGAATTAATCAGCCATCAGACGAGTTTGTCTCAGCCCATTTGCTTCAACTACTTCACTTTCCGTTAGAAGCAGTAACTTACTGCTGTACAGACCTACTACAGAAAAATCAGCACTTGAATGGATAAATATGTGAATGGATATCCTGGACGAATTGCAGGGTCAGTATGCCTATCTCAAAAGCTATTTTCCAGTCACATTTGGACAATCTCATATTTCACTATCAACATTACAGAGTAAGCATTTCTGAATTGTTCGGATTTTCCTTATCTAGCAAAGTACAGGTACTTTTTTTTCCTTCATTAAAAAAAAAAAAAAAGAAACATTCTTTTTAAAAATAAATTCACCCTTCAGGGCAACAATATTTCTTAAGGACAGTCAAATCCCAAAACTGCAATTATACCTTTTTGTATAATATTATAATCCTTGAACACTCCACACAGTGCCATTTAATTGTAAGTCATTTTCTGGTCAGCTTACTTATTTCAGCACCTCATTATTCATAGTCAAAACTTCAGCAAAACTAAGAACAAACACATATGCAACACTGAAAAAGAATTCCTGGCATCAGTTCAAATTAGTAATAATATTTTGAACATTTATTATTTAAGTTTGTTTAATTCTTTCAGTCTTAAAGTGTGTAACAAGGCACCTTGTCCAATTTGTCATCATGAGATCTTCCATTATCCAATCATCTATCAAGAAAACATGAAAAAGTCACATTAGAATAGCATCTGTCAATGTGTATTAAGTTCTGCAGCTAAACTACTAAAGCTGATACTGAGTGCAGAGACCACTAGATGGCATAAAGCAATAAATATAATAAGAAAAAACATAATTATACCCCTGATTTCTGTTACGGTATTTACTGGTTTCTTTTACGATAAAATATCACACACTGAGAGAACAGATTTTTCTTTCATAAAACATTATTAAAAATTATTAAGTTTTTTCTTCTACATGCAAAGTACTATAGAGGACACAAGCTTATCCAAGGAATTCAGGTAATGCTAATATGAAGGTTATAAATACAATCTCAACTCTACCCTTTAAGATTACCTTTTCTGTTACAACATTACTACCTATCCACATGCTAGTTCAAATAAAATACAAGACAATAATTCAGGTTTTTATAAACAGCTTTCTTCACAAAAAAAGTAGACTTTTCTTAATATTCAAAGTGATTATGCCTCACAGTCTGAAGAAGAGAAGGCTCAGAGGAGACTTTATTGCTCTCTATAACTGCATGAAAGGAGGTGGTGGTGGGGTGGGGGTCTGCTCATCTCTCAGGCAACTAGCAATAGGACAAGGGGAAAAGGCCTCAGTGTGTGCCAGGGGAGGCTCAGGTTGGATATTGGTGAGTAGGCACTGGAAAGAAAGAGTGATTAGGCTTGGAAAAGGCTCCCCTTGTGGAGTCAGTTCCAGGAAGCCTACAGAAAATGAGTGGACATGACACCTCACAATACGATTTAGTGGCCATGGTGATATTTGGTCATAGGTTGGACTTGATCTTGCAGGTCTTTTCCAACCTTAATGATTTTATGATTTTTGCTAACAACTTAACAAGAGACCATTAAGATCAAGACCTGGTCTGGGAAATTTCTCCAGCACCCAGGATCTTCTAGTCACCACAGGCATTCAAAGATAATGGCCTGGCCTGGACATCAACCTCCTCCCCCAGCACACGAGTGCATGCCATCAGGTTCCTTGCACTTGCGTATATCTGTTGTGTTTATAAGTCCCTTGATTTGATCCTTCCCTACCAAGGTGTAGTGGGTTGACCCCGGCTGGATGCCAGGCACCCACTAAAGCTGCTCTATCACTCCTCCACAAGTGGACAGGGGAGAGAATATATAACAAAATGTTCACAAGTTAAGGACCAGAAGAGATGATTCCCTAAATACTGTAATGGGCAGAACAGACTCATCTTGGGGACATTAACTGAATTTATTACTAACAAAATCAGAGCAGGATAAAGAGAAGTAAAATAAATCTTAAAAACACCTTTCTTCCCACCCCTCCTTCCTTCCTGAGTTCTACATCCTCCATTGTTTCCAAAAGGTACATTTACAGCTAAACTGCTCAACCCAAGGAGAGAACAGTCACTGTAAGAGTCAAAAGAAGAAAAAAGTTTCAGTGTTGCTTCCCTAAAATCTCTCTGGAACAGAGGAAGGTGTTGAGACACTGCAGGAGTTATGGATATCAAGTGTGTATTCCACACTTTCGAGATACAGTTTTCAGTTTCATTCAAATCTCTGTTTTCTGTATTTACACACTGCCTTGGTTCAGCACTTTTATGCCCATATAGTATTATTTTATATTCACCTATTCTTACCTAGACATGTTTACATATACATGTATTTTCATATCCTGGTGCACAGGAGGAATCAGTGATCAGGAAATAGACAAAAAAATGTCCTTTGTAGAGAGTGGGAAAAATCCTTTAGCATAAAGCAATAATACAAAGCAGACCATTTCATTCTGTGTAACATTTCCTTCTAGTTATGAGTTCTTTAGTTTTTTGACTGGACTGTTCAACAAACTGGAGGTAGCCAATAGGCCCCAGCACTAGATGTTAATTACTAGTAATGCACAAATTGGTTTTGGTTCTTCCACAAAAATTTTAGTCACCTTTCAGTGGAGTTTAATTAGGTATTCCACGTACTCTGCAGAGCTATTTCCTGTATGCTTTCCCTGCATGCTGCCTTGTATGATCATGCTTCACTTCCCTGTCTGTATACATTCCCTTTGTGCTTTCTCTACGTGCTTTGCAGGCTTTCTCCTTACCTACCTTATGTTGAAGTATACTTTTACATGCTGCTTAAAACTTTTGAGCAGAGAGGCTGAAGATGTAGCAGCAAGATGACTCTTCCTGTGAAGCATATGTCAGATTTGGTACCTTGGTGCTAGTCATTAGGGTTAGTTTTTATAAACAGCCCAAATATCAGAATAGATAATGCATTTTAATACCTTCTTGATCTCTACTTACAGAACTCAAAATTAATTTAAGCTTAAGAAGTGTCAATCTCTTTGACTAATTAAATTAAAGCCTATTTGAAATTGAAAACTTTGGGGCCATTAACTTTTTAATAATTGTTATTACTATTAAAAAATCAGACATGACTGATCTCTCATTGTTCTTTCTCTAATGTGCTGTCCTCCAAGACTGTGCTTACACAAGCAAATTATTATATCATGAAACACAGCTTTTCATGACTGTGTATCCATAGGACAGTCCAGTTA
Source organism: Mystacornis crossleyi (assembly GCA_013400655.1). NCBI lineage: Eukaryota > Metazoa > Chordata > Aves > Passeriformes > Timaliidae > Mystacornis > Mystacornis crossleyi. Next base: position 11,953 of record VYZQ01020105.1, read on the forward strand.
TGCACAGCTAGGGGACATAGTTACAGGACATAAAAATACTAGTTTGCATAATTTTTTTCCTTCTAATATAGTTTTAAACCAAAATCTGTTTCACAGCTAATTGAATGCATAGGGAAAACAGATATTACTTTATTTCATTACCTGTTTCAGTCTTCACTGAGAAATATGTTATCTTATTAAAACCCTACTGGAATACTAAATGATTCCCATCCTGTCTGTACTGATATCCCACAACAGCCTGAAGCTTTTTCAAGGATTTTTTTAGATTTGACTGTATATTTTAATGCTTATGCAGCAGGTTCATTTAGTCATACAAAAACCATGACTTGCATTTCAACTTTAAAATTAAAATTTTAAAGTTGAGTTTGCAGCAAAAGAAGGCTGTAAATAATTTTTAATTTTTTCCATAAAGGCTAGGGTAAGTGGGGAAGACAAAACTTAAGTTCAGATATCTGTATGCTATGCTATCTGGGAGTCTGTGCAACACAAACATGAGAGTCCAAGAGAAGGTCTTTCTGCATCTCTTGATTAAAATAAGAATCAATACAATCAAAAGGGTCCCTAGAAAAGACATCTGTACTCTAGGTACTTAAGACTTTTGATAAATTAGGCTGGAACTGCAAAATAGGTCATAAAACAGAATTCTAATTCTACCAGAAATTCTGAAATCTGCCTAACATTTCTTAAACAGAATTTAGGTATTTTTTAAAATTTCAATCCAAAAAGACTATTAACAAATGTTCCTAAAGCTCCTGGAAGAAACAGGAGAGCTGTTAGAGAGCTTGCACACTGAGAAGAGTGCAGATATTGGGATCTGAGAAAACTGAAGACAACACAGAATACAGGCTTCCTTGAAACTTCATTTATCACATGGCAAATTTTATGTGTTTCATATAAAGATCATCAGTGGATCAGACTTAATACTTAGTGTACAAAGTTGAGTAGTTAAATGCCTGCCCCTTTAAGTTGCTCTAACAGATCCAAATTAAAGTAGCACTAAGTTCATTTAGGTAGTAGAGAAAGCATTAATACTCCAAACAGAAAATATCCCCCTATATCTTCATAATAAACCTGTATCCCTGTGCTCCACTCAATACCTTCTACCTGCCCTGTCATACCAGCTTTCACACATGTGCTGGCAGTAATTTTTTCTGAGATAATTTTTTTCATAGTTGCTAGTATGGGGCTGTGTTTTGGTTTTGTTCTGAAAATGATGTTGAGGAAAGAATGGGGGAGACATTTGGAGTGATGGCATCTGTCTTCCCAAGTCACTATCACACATGATGGAGCCCTGCTTTCCTTGAGATAGCTGAAGACCTGCCTTCCCATGGGAAGCAGTGAATTAATTCCTTGTTTTGTTTCTCATGTGGCTCTTGATTTACCTAGTAAACCATCTTTATCTCAACCCAGGTGTTTTCTCAAGTTTTCTTACTTTTACTGTCCCAATTCGCTTCGCATCCAGCTGGGGCAGGGAACGAGCCGCTGCCTGGGCCTTAGTTGTCAGTTAGTGTTCCACCAAAACCATGCAAAATTACCAGTTCCATCCACAACTGTAGGACTGGCAGTAGATACTGAGACCTTTTTTCTGGAGTTCTATGTTTGGAAACTGAAAGACAAAACTACAAAGTGTGTGAGACCTTCTGATTCTCCCTCTGCTCTACAATCTTCCTCTTTATTCTCTATTGTATGGAGCTTGATAGCTCCAGCTGTGTGCTATGGTTCATGGGGCTCATGACACAAAAGGATGAATGAGGAGCAAGTAGAAATATCCAGAAACATATGAGGCCTGCTCCTGAAATAGGTTTTAAAGCCTTTAAGGATAAACAAAAATTATCATGAAAAGTCAATACGTCAACAGAATACAACCATCCTAAACTCTCCAACTCACTCATCTGCTTTCTGGAATTCTCACAAATAAAATTTCCCTTTTCCTTTAATACACTAACTAATACTACTTTCACCAGATCTACACAAGACAAAATTTCTGATTTTCCTCAGTTTTGGCTTTGGGATTAATAACTATTGAAAAAAAGTAGAAAAACATCAGAAATTCTCAATAGAAATTCCAGCTCACCAAAGAACAGCTTGATGGGTGTCCTGGGTTACCTGG
>VYZQ01020106.1:1141-14985 GCA_013400655.1 Mystacornis crossleyi
AAATAAGTCTGTTGGGCAGAAATCACAGCCCTCCCTTCGTGCGTAGATGAAAAATCAATATTTCCTACCTTTTTTGCTTTGCTATGGCAGAAAAATCTTCCAAAAGCTTCTCAACCTGTAGATCATAACATATTACTCAGTGGCTCACAAAAATATTGGAAAGAAATAAAAATATTAATAATGTGGGAATTAAGATAAAGATTTTGCTACTGCTCCTTCTACAAGTAAGGAAACGGTAAGAGTGATGCAGTCAAAGTTTAGCTCTGCATCTTCTTTAGTTTGTTCCCGAGGATTTTAATGCACTCTGTTTTTTCNNNCTGTTTTTTCTTAGCTGTTATTTTTAATGTTTAGGTGATCTGCTTATACATTGTTTATTAAATCCCTCTGCATGTTCTCTTGGTTACAGTTTGTCTGATATTCAATATGAATTCATGTGTGGGGATGGCAGTAACTTTATAACTTTTCTCATTCTGTTCTTCTATGGCTGAGGTGAAGGTTTGTTTCTTAAAAGAAAATAGCAGACTGATTGATGAGAAGACCCTAAATTTGAAATCTGGAAGGCAGCCGGGACAGCCAGAGGCAAAGGAGGGAAGAACAGTAGTTTGCAAGCACNATAGGTAAGACACTGTGAGAGACCAGAATGTTCCACAGCCATGTGGCTGCATGGAAAAGTGGAAAATGGGAGAAAGGAGCTCTAGAGAAAAATTGTAACTGAACACTGAGGTGGAAATGAACACTACCAGTTAACTGCCTGTAAAAGTTCTTATATTAAATATTATTAATGTCAGTGATTTGTTTAAGCATGTATGTGAAGTTCTAAATATGCACATATAACTAAAAGCAATAGTATTCAAAACAATAAAGGAAAAAAACTGTGAGGTTTTCCTCTGGTGCTGAATTTAAGCCTTGAGAGGATTTTACTGTTGAAATTATAAATTATTGGTGTGTTATAAAATACATGTGAGTCATAATTTGGCATGTAGCTCCTGAAGGAACTGAATTATCTTGGATTATTAATGTATTTTTATATTTCCAAGCAGAACATTATCTCATGGTACTGACCAAGTAATTTTTCTGGACTTGGATATTCCTGTTTGTTTTAGTGCTAGCTCTGACTGCACACAGTTTGGCTTCCATCTCCTAAAGAGAATGTAGTTTGATACAAAAGGCCCTTCTAGTTCAATGTTTCCCTTAAAAAGGGAGAGATCCCTTTCCCTGTCTCACAAAGGCAGTTTACAGAGCTTTTTTGTCCATAATGTTGAGAACGAGTCTCTTCACATCACCATCACTGGGGTCTGTGAGATGTTAAGACTCTTGAAAAATCAACCTAACAATGCAGAAGCCTGACATCCAAGAGCTGCTTTTTAAGGGTGTGCCAAATTTTATTTTAAATCTGAATTTGTCTATTTAATTTATGTAAGACTATATAAATAAAATATTTCATAAATAGCAATCTAAAAGTATTTCTATATATAGCAAATCTGAATTAATTTTTCATTTCCTGCTGTGCATGGGTGTCAGGACAAATTGTTCTTAGGCAGTTTTTGGTCCTGCCGTGTGACTGTGTGTGTATACACATAATTGGAACAGGGATCTTTGGAAAGCCGAGCACCTCCTCTCTTGCTGATTGTCCTGATTCAGTCAGGCCAGCAAGTGGTTTTGGGCTGGTTTTTTTTTTTTGTTTGGGTGCTTTTTATACAAAATAGGTGCAATTAGTGGGCTTTAGAATCACTCCTGAATAATGACAGCAATATATTCTAAGTGAAGTGTGCAAGTGAGTGTAGTGTCAGGTTGTTTTTCTTCTGTAGTTGCTAAACAACTGCATCAGATAAAAAAGCAACTCTGCAGTAGCAGCCCATGGTATTTGCATGTGGCCCTTTGCTGTCTGATGAGAAAAACAGTGTTTCCTCTTTCCGTGCTCAGTATTTAAAAGGTGAACACTGAAGGACAATGAAATAATTACCAAGGAAAGAATGCAAACCATTTTGAGATAATAAGCTTTTTTTAATTAATTAATTTTATTGCTGCACTTGTATACTTATGGCTAGTGAACCATGAAAAGTACCTTCACACTTCTGGTAAGCTTTACAGCAGTTGCTGTCACTGGTGTTAGGAATTAGCTAAAATATTGGAATCTATTGCACAGAATTCCAGCTGTCCTTCAGTCTCAGGCCAATTACTGCAGTAGATGAGCAGTTTGAAACATCTTTATATCTAGTGAATATGTGAATGTGTATTTATATAAGAAACAAGTAATATGTGAGCTCATGTTTGGGGGACTATGAATACACAGCAGAAGTTGGTGTTTTATGCCAGTGGGGTTGGATGAGGGCTTTCCAAACAGTCGCCTTCTGCTGCCTTCCCCTCTTCTGTCCTGTCCAGGATGGTCACCTTTAAAACCCCTGAAATCCATGTTAGAAACATATCCTGGGCTCTGGCTTTGGTGGAGAGCACCAGCTGCATTCTGGAGTTGTCCAGACGAAGCAGCAAAGGGGAGCAGCAGTGATCAGCACCAGTGGGGCCAGTAAGAGCGGGTTTGGGTGGGGCACAGAAGGATAAAGTTAAAAAATGGATGGAAAGCATGTTGGAGCTAATAGGAAGTGATCTGAGGGAAGAAAATATGGAAGTCCGAAGCGGAAGTTTTGCTTTGGGAGCATGAAGCCTCCAAGCGCTCAGGTCTGCAAGGAGAGGAAATTCGAATGTAAAGGAGGATGGAGAACTTCGGGGAAGAAAAACCTTTGTGAAATGCATGCTTGGGGGTAATGAAGAAATTCTAGGGAATTCAGTGGCAGAAAATGCTGCAGGATTTCAGCTGGGAGGTGAGGGACTGGAGGATTAGTGGGGACAGCCCATCCCTGGCATGTCCGACTTGGTTTAGAGGCAAGAACTCAGAGAATACCATCAATACCAGACCCTGGATCCCCTTTAAAAACCAGCAAAAAAAAAAAAAAATCAAAAAAAAAATAAATATTGTTGCCTTACCAAATGTGTCCTTATTTTGACACATGGTTGCTGTGGGGTTTTTTTGCTTTTAGGGCAATTCCAGCTATGTGGAGGTGCAAGAACAGGAGGTGGTGCTGCTGCAGAATGATTGTGCCAGTAAAGCTGAAACTTTTCTCATTCAGCGAAGTTGCCTTGGTAGCAGCACATGTGGAGGAGAGGAGGGCGGGCAATCTGGATTTCCTTGTTGATGCTTGTCAGGTTCTAACCACAAAATCAGTTCTTGTTTCCCTTCTGCCGGTTTTTTAGGTTCTTATATAAATCTTTACTCTTTTCGGTTCTTTTGTTGGTGTAAAATTCCTCGCAAAGATGAGTCTTCTCTTCCACAGGCTGTTCTAGGCTTTGCTAATGGAATCTTCACCCACACGGGTGGCAAATTTGGCTGTATAGGTCCTGTCAAGTAGTTTCCATTATCTTTATTTTTGACATCTTTACGATACTTTTCTTCACAACAGGTTCATCTCTGCCTTTCTCTACCCAGGCACCTTTCCTCTCTCCTTTTGAAGATGTTGTTCACTCTTTCTGGCTTCACACAGCCACAGTCAGTGCATTTCAACTTGATTTGCTGTCTTAGTTATCAGGTTTTCTGTTGCCATATAGCACTAAAGAGTCTATTTCCACGTGCTTTCCCTTCTCCCAAAAGAAATTTTCTGTATCTACTCCTATTTTATTACTGATTTTGCAATAAGCATTATAAGATTAGTAAGCAGCTAAATTTCTGGCCACAAAAGGATAAAACTCAAACTTTCTGAATTTAAGTAATGAAAATGGAATTTTTTCTCCTTTATGCTTTACNGAATTTTTTCTTCTTTATGCTTTACTGTTTGTCAAAACATGAAGATATTTATTGGTTCTAACAGGGTAACATCTTTCTAGTCCCTGAAGCAGCAACCTAAACCTGAAGCACTGAAGTCATTTAATGTGCCCTGTATTGCTCCAAGAGTTCAGTAAGAATGCGGATTTTTTTAAATCTTTGTAAGCCACTACAATGTGGTTTTCTAAAATAATAATGAATAATAACAAAATCCTACATTTTTATTTGCAATAAATATTCCAAGGACTCATGGGTGTTTTTCATCCCTGCTGCATTACATTGTCAAAATAGAAGCATACATTTTTTTTACAGCCTACAAAGCAATACTTCAAAGCATCAAGATGTTATTTTTCAAGATGCAGAAAATAAACCCCTCGAGTTGCCATTGACTAAATAGCTGAATCACAAAAATAGTGACAGCCTGGTTTCCACACCGATAGGCAATTGTAACTTGCCATTTGTATTTATACATTTATAAACAAGAAAGCAAGACTCAATTTTGATATTTAGGCAGAACTCTGCAGCCTCGCTTAAAAAAAAAGGAAAAAGTTGTTCAGTTTATGCTTTAGTGATAAAGTAAGAAATATTCTCATTGTTACAAATTGTAGTAAGAACATAAAATATCTGAAGCCAACTGACTGAAGCATTTCAGTCATTTTTTGATGTTGAGCTGTGTAAAGTGTCTTGAAGTGTAAACCTAGAAGTGGGAATTAGTTAAGCTGTAAAGGTCCATACTTGAATGGACATTTTGTATTACTCTGTTTATCAGGATACAAAAATAAAATTACTTTGAGCTTAAGAATAAAATAAACAGCCTTCATGAGATCCACTTATACTTCTTTGATTAGGACAAGAAGCTGTGTTATGAAGCTTGGTCCAGTGGGTCAGTACAACCTAAACTACTTAAAGGCAATGAAATAAAGTGCATTAATTTGCTCAATTTTACTGCACTTTCTGCTGTGTTAACACTTAGCTGTAAAATAATGTTCCTGCCCCTCAGGATGCTTTTCATAAAATGGTGTTGACTAACAAATGCTAATTCCAGATAATTATTTGGTCCTAATTCTAGACAGTGTCATTTATTGAGTAATCATCACCCTCTGCAGAATCAGTTCATCCTTGAATTGCTCTGGCACTGAGCACTAATTATATTTAAAAGTAGTTATAAAAAGGAAGTAACTTTGCTTTGAGAGTCTATTCGAAAACATTCTGACTTTTTCTGAAGTTTTGACTGAATAATCAATGAATTGACTCCCAGTTGTACCTCTTTATTTTTATTAGTTTTGATACAAACTTAATTCCAATTATGCTTTATGAAGCGCAAAACCTAAATATGAATGTAAAGCATCTTTTAAAGATGGGTGATGTAGATTTTCTTTTAGGATGACAAGGATAAAAGCTTACAACTAGATCATGAAGTTGGTTCTGATAATGAATTAGATCCAGGTCCTCATTTAGCATAAATCAGACTTCCTCCTAAGAACACGAGGCTCATCCAGTTCTTTACTTCTCCATTTTTGTCCCTGATAATTTAACTTTGCTAGGAACACATTCACTCCTCCTGGTAAGAATTTCATAGTATATTACACTGTTACAACTGATAGTTTAGTAGAATGAAGTTTGAACATTTCTTGCCAATGATTACGCCGGTGTTTGAATCCAAAACTGAATTCATGAATAAAAACATGGCAATAGGAAACCATCTGTGTCTGTTTGCTGCTCAAGACTTTGATTCACTTGGAGGTTGATTGCTACCTCACTAAAATAGGCATGGGATTTTTTTTCCTCAAACTATTCTTTGACATGAAACAAAGTTTAGCAAACGACATTCAACCGGTGGTTTTTTTTGTCATTTCCCACAAAGGAAACTCACTACAGAGTCGGGCATCTGCAGACGGCTGGCACAAGATTTGGGAGCTTTTCTCGCACAGTGAGTGTGGCCCTGCAGGAGCAGCACCTGCTGCTTTGGGGTACCCACAGCACCTTCTGTCAGTTCTGCCTTTCTCTGCACTGGCATTTGGGTCTCTGCACTCTGCTACGCTCAGCTGCGCATCCAGCTTCAGCTCTCTTTGGAAGACTGGTTGAGTTCAGTCTTGTAAGGGTTGTTCAGACTTCTGCTTAGTATAAAAATACAACTGTTTTGCCATGCCTGGGCACATCTCTTGAGAACTTCATTTATTTTTGGGTTCTACCCTCTCGGAGACAGAGGTTTAAGCCATTTCAGATGAAGGACTGTGTCTCAGTGGGTGAAGTTTGATAACAATGGATTCACCAGGTTGTTGTATAATGGCTGTTTTCTCTTCTTGCCTTTTTTTTTTCTTTTTTTTTTTTTTCCCTTCCTTACTTGAAGATTTGATGCATCTTCTTTGGATTTCTCTCTACCAGCTTCCCACACTGTGATAACTGAACAATAGGAAGGGAAGAACAGTTTATGTAGTTTGAGATTATACTCGTGCTCAAGACAGCTTTGTTTTGAATTAACACTGGTTTATCTGAAGACGGTTCCTCAGGAATTTCGCTGTACTGAAACAGAAAGGGAACCCTAAAATCATTGGAAATGAGAAAATGTTAACTGCTTGTGAAAGGGAAAAACTGAACTTTATCACTGGTCAAATTCTGTTCGGGTTGCACAACCCTGGATCAAAATAAACTAAGAACAAACAAGAAAGTTCCCATATTTTTCTTGAGCACTTTTAAGCAATGACTCTTGTCCATGAGTTGAAAGAAACTCTAAGATAATGTTGTCATAATGAAAGGCAACAGGGAAAAATGTGGAATTCTATTTATGGGTAAACAGGCACCTTCTGGGCTATTACATCTGAATATTGAACAGATGCACCAGGTTGTAACTCTGCAGTACATGTTCTATTGGTTTTAGGTAACAGCTTTTAAAATCTTCCAAATATACCCATTACACAGGGAGACTGTTGAATTTTTCTGAAGAAAAATTTCCTTTAGAAGTTTCCTTAATTATGGGGTATTTCCTTAATTATGATGTTAAGCATGAAATCAACTCTCCCACGTATGAGCTAAGCTACAGTATAATGCAACTGCAAAAGAGAACATTTCCATAATAAATAAGAGAGCTTTATATAATGAAAGAGGAAATATGTTCTAAACTTTAGCAATGGGTAGGGAATGATATGTTCTTAAAAATATACATATAGCAAACTTTTTCAAATCTGTTCACCTGTTGTATAGAAAACCAATTTGTTTCAGTTGTTCCTAATCACGTTGTTCTGAGCTGCTAAATTCAGGCATTTTAGCAGATTTTTCATACCATTAGATAATTTTTTCAGGACTCTTTATGGCTTTGATCAATATTCTGAGACTGACATTCAGAGATGTGAATATATGAAAGTTTAGTTTGTAACATCTGCATTACAGTATTATTAGAATAACATCAACAATTCTATACTCTTGCTTACATCCTTTTTCTCACAGATTTTCTTTCAGGTGTGTCAATTTCCATCAGCCTAAAATGTGTAGTGTCATCTGAGTTTCGCCATATTTTAAAATAAAAAGCCTCGCAGTCAAAAATGAAGTAAGTGAAAATCACAAACTTCATTTATAACCTGCAGACTAAGAATAACTTTTTGATTAAAGTTAGATCATCTTGTATTCAGGTTGTAAAACATTTTACTGCTTTCTGTAATTTATGTGACTGAGGCTTTCCATATTAGTAGCAGCATATTTATTTTGTGATGAAGATACCTGGGAGTTTTTTTAGTGCCTTAATGCTGTTCATGTTCAGCAGATTATATCCATTACATCCATCACTCCTTTTCTAGTTGCATAGCAAGGATTAAACTTCACTTTTTACGTGCAGGTAATAAATTAAGTGACTTGTGAATGTTCAGAGTTCCTCTTTGCTCCTGCTGAAGTAAATGTGTGATGACTGCATGTCATTTATTTTCTGTTCTGATGGGTTTGCAAACTGGAATTCAGCTAAAATGTAATAAACATGTCTATCTGTATTTTCAAGGCTGTTACTAAATGAAATTATTATGAAAGAAAAATCAGGGGCAGTCCTGATTTCTGTCATACTCTTTGAGGCTGTTTTGCATAGCATATGGCATGTAAAGAAAGCAGTATATATTAGTGTGAAGGCTGAAGGCAAGAGGGTTCCTCTTTAGAAACCAAAATGTGTTTTGATTATTTATGGCCTTCTTAACTTGATTTAAGAGATTCTTTTCCTGTGCTATCAAGAAGTAATTACAGTTGGTAAATCCCTATGTGATCCCTGTGTTTTATGAAGAGATTATTGCTCCTGAGTGCAGAGGTCAGTGGCACATTTCATCACGTGTGAAGGATCCATTTAGACCTCAGGGATTCTCAGACCAGGTGAAAATTTCTTGTCTTTCCCCAGACTCTAACAGGTGCTCCCCTCCTGTGATGTTCAACTGACAGCTTCAGGGATTCTCCCCTCATACCTAAACCACAACATCTTCTAAAGAGTCTCCTAAAACTTGCAGTAGTTTTCTGAAAGTCTAGAGTTGTGTGTCTGCTTGCAGTAAGTTCAGTGCCTTACCACCAGGTAGATAAGCAAAAGTTTTTAGAAACCTTTAAAAAATAGTCAGATGGAACAAAGAACGACTTTAATCAGTGAGGCCTTCATCAAACTAAAGCTGAAACTGCGAAAATCAATAGTGAGAATTTTGAGAGAGGAGGGAAGAATTATTTATCCAGTAAATGCTACAGTTAGTGTTTTTTCAGATTAAAAGCAACTAAGGAAAAGATGTCATTAAATAAAAACCTAATACTTGGGAGGGTCTTTTAAGGGAAAACCAATGTTTGCAGGAAGAAACTTAAGCCTTGAATTTCTTCCATTTTTTCTAGCGGATCACTGTTTTGGCTATTATGGAAATGTACTTGTGACCATTCTTAGCACTTTTTTGGTGAGAAACTAAATCTTTATTACTCATTCATTTATTTAAAAACTATTGTAGTGAAAAACTGTCTTTATCTATAATAGCACTTACTTGATTTTTATACTACAGTGCATGTCTTTTCTTAGTAGCTGGGTCACAACATTTCACTTAATAGCAAAATAGGAGTTGCCTTCCTGACTCAGATAACTTTCAGCCACTCCAGCCTCCTTTTTTTTTGATAAAGCCAATACCAAACACTTCAGAGAGAAGTTGAGGTTCTCCACAGATGTGGTATCATCAGCCAGAGAGTAGCTGCAGTCTGGATATCTAACAAGTAAATTGCTGTGAGCTTTGTGAATGTGAAATTATATATCTCAACATTTTTCTTATCAATTATTCTGAAAATTCTTGATATAAAGATATTATTTTCTTTAAATTGTGACTAATATACTTATTTTGGCTCTTACAGCAGTATCATCTACATGCCACGTGGTGTTTGGAAAGAATGCATCTTACCTTTTATATTCACTTCATGTCCAGTATCCACTGACTGTGACTGGGTTACAAAATAGAAAGAAATTAAATCTCTAAGATCTCTCACCCCTTAGTGTTCCTTACCTCATTAATTTTTATCGTGTCTTTACTGTGGTCTTCTGTGTTGCCTTGAACACTGCACAAAATTTTGATGGAGGAAGTAGAGCAGTGCAGATCACTGTGGTATAAATCAAATAGATTAAAGGTTGTCTAACCTGTGCAAGAAGCAGTTGTAATTGGGGAATCGAAGTTGAAGTCCTGTGAGGAACAGTTCTTGTCAGGAAAAGGATGCAAAGTAGAGTTTCCAAGCAGCTTAGTGACTTGTCATAAGCCTTGGGCTGCAGTAAATGGATGTGTTTGAGCAACAGCCAGTATGGGGTCAGGTCCCCTGGAAAGGGCTGGGGGCTCTAAATAAATGTTTACAGAGGCTCTCAGGGAACAAAGACTGACTCTGATGAGCTTATACTGGACATTAATTAATGAGGAATTCCTCGTTATTGGTTCCAGTTTAAGTCCAAATTCAGTACAGAACTTCACATCTATCTGTAATTCATCCAAGACATAAAGCATTTGGGTTTTGCACTTTTGACAAACTGATTGTGTATTTTGAAAAAGAACAGCAGCAAACCCTATTGTTTTTTTATATGTACACAAATGTATATTCCTCCCTTTCAGTGCAGTAGGGGTGTAAAACCTTCTACAGCAGTGGTTAACTGTAAAAAGCCAAATATATGTTAGCAGGTGGTTCCACTTTAGAAGGTAATCAGTTACTTTGAATTAAAGAACCCATAGTATTCAGAATTTCAGTTTTCAAATTAAAATAATTTCTGAAAATGTTATTTCTGGTTTTGCAAGTTCACAGCACACATCACCATGAGAAGTTATTGTCTGTAGCACGCAGAAAGAAAAACAGCAAATCTGTATGAAGCAGGCGGTTGGCATATGGATTTTATGCAATTTCTGGGGTGTAAAAATTGGGATAGGAGTAAAATTGCCAAAAGCACAGCAGTCTGATTTTTTAGAAGTTGCTTTGATGTGCATATATATCTTTCCAAAAATCTTCAGGAAGCAGTTACTGAGTAGCCAGATTTTTAGAGGTACAGGCTGATGCTTGGCACGATTTTCAGGAGCACCAGGAGGAGCTGAACTTTCTCTGAAACCCGTAGGTTTGTATTTTCAGTACATGCTGGAATGGTGCATTTTCCCAGCTCAGAATTTTCAAGGCTAATTATTACAGCAGCCTGTTCTTTCTTCCCATCTGTGTGTTTACCTCTGAGCAGCTGAAAAGATCAGGACTGTGCAGGCACACTCCTGGGCTGATTATTTACAAAAAAACATGTATCTGTTACAAGGAGCAAATCCCATTATTGAGATAATTACAAGATGTTTATGAAACACTTTGGAGATGTTGTAGTTGAGAGGACAAGGTCATTTGGCTGAGGCCACCTGCAGAAAGGAGACTGAAGCCAGTTGCCCTGGAGCTCAGAGATGGACATAAGGGCCAGAACATTTTGTAGCAAGAGAGGTTACAGAAAAATGTTTTTCCTCGTAACATCCTTTAAGAATGCACACACACCAATTATGATTTGTCTGTTTAATAAATGAGTGGGAATAAACATGCCATGAACCTGACCATTTTTAATCAAAACTCGAATCAGAGGAAAAGAAGCCTTCAGAAAATCTCTTCTGAACATGTTTTTTATTATCACCAGGCTTATCTGCATTTTTGTAAGCCACAGACTGTGGTAAAAATTGTATCAACACAGAGCCTATACTAGCATGAACTTTTAAAGTCTCAGCCCTATGGATTTGGGGGGAAGGCCAATTGTAAATATATTTTCCTATTGCTTGGTCTTCTTCAGCATTTACTACATTAACTCCTCCTGCAAACAACAAAGGCTTACTATAGCTGCAGTGTCATCACAGCTGATCTTTTAAATGATTAAAAGTAAGAAAGTTGTTTTCTAAATAATTAAGATGTCTGTCTCAAGCATCCTGTTGCATCCAAAACCTATACTAAACCCAAAATCTTCTATTTGAAGTCTACATCTAACACCTTTTCATGCTCCCTCCTTCTTTTGTCTGGCTTGTCTAGCCAGTGAGTTGGCTTAGGGGACTAAACCAAAGCTAATACAAAATCAATGGAAGGGCTCCCTTTGAATTCAATAGGCTTGAGATCAGTACTGTGTTATAAACCTGGTGCTTACAGCCTCAGTGCATTAATTTTGGGCAAGTTGTATAGCTGGAGGAAGTTCTTGCATTCACTGCACACTCTGACTGTGGAAATTCCTGCTGCTCCACGGGCTGTGCCAGACATGGCTCTGGGGGACAGAGGTTCCCTGTAGAGCAGAAATCCTTGTGGCTCTCTGGATTCTCTGGTTGTCTGGAGATGCTGCTGGATTTCTAAATAGTTCAAACAGCCTGCAGATCTTTTCCCATTCTTCTCTGACCATGTTTGGGAATGTGTTGGTGTGAATTTGTGTATAATGCGTTGGTGAGTCTGGTTTTGCATACTGCATTACTGGGTAATTGCAATTCTCGTTTACAGTTTCATGGGGAGTGAGTGTATGGGGTGCAGCACATTTTCCCCCTTAATATGTACAGAGGAGACCAATAAACCGCTTGGATGTGCTGTTGGGTTTGTGTAACTAGAAATGTTATGTGTACAAAGTGTTCTGGGTACTTGAATTTATTACTTTGACAGTCAAAATTTGCTTAATGATATTTCAGAGGGTATGTAAAATCAGTCAGAAACCTTCAATTTATGTTGGCATTCCTATTGATGAGCATAACTCGTTAAAAATATTTTTCTGGCTGGCTGTGGCATTTGAATTCATTGTAAAATGAGAGAAAATTGGCTATATTTTATATAAAATCCTGATTTTTCTGCTTACTGAATCTGTAGTCTTTAAGTATATGCATTTTTTAGCAAAATGCAGGATCCTATTAATAATGCATTAAGGGTATTTATTATTGAATTTAAACTTACATCAATATATGGGAGAAAACTTTTCTGTTTAACAATAAAGGTGTCTAGTTAATTGGAGTTTAATTTGTAACAATCAAAAAGACTCCGTGAGGCTCATTATCTACGCTTACAGATATACAGATGGCAGACTTTGTCTCTGATAGATTATATTGCTATTAATAGTGAGTTTTTCTTGTTGTAATCAAAAATATAAGCAGGATAAATAAAATTTTAAAATTTATTTATCCTATTAAGTCACATTTCACCAGACCACAGTGCTGTTGCTATTTTAACTTTATTCCTCTCTGCTTTCCATGTATACCCTGGAGGAAGCTGATTCTAGGAGGAATGCAAATTCAGGAGAGCAAAATGCCCGTCTGGCTGTTTACATCGCTGATGTCACCAAGAGCTGCTGTCCCTTCTGTCTCAGCTCTGCTCTGTCCTCCCTCTACCTTCTCTGGGAGTAATGGAGAGCAGTGGGGATTGCCCCTCTCTGTTGGATATTGTGCTGAAATGAAAATAAGCAGCTCAGTGGTTTCCATCAGTCTGCTGGAACTAAAGTAGGAGGGTTTGGATTTCTGAGAGGCATCCTAATGTTTGTGGATAAGGAGGCGCATGTGTAGGTGTGCGTTCCTTAGTCCCTTTCCACCTGCTCTGCTGACTTGATCTCTTCAGCATCTGCCATCATCCTGCCTTTGCAACTGAGACCTTCGCTCTCTTCATTCCTACACCCTGTCTCCATGGAGGCAGTCCCATCTCCCATCTCAGGTTGCATTGTTTGGGTCCAGATCCCTCTTCACACGCTCCAGCAGTTCTCCTCCTCTGTTCCCATCAGAGTTCCCTTCCTCACATAAGCCCTCCATGCTCTGTTTCTGCATTCCTCTTCCACGGGCTCCCAGCCACAGAAATGTTTTCCAAAATTGTTATTCAGCCACATTCTCCTCCACTTTCCTGATTTGTATTTTGTCTTTGCCCTTTGAGCCCCAACTGTGCCCTCTCTACTTCAGCTGCACGTTAGATCTGAGTCCACCCAGCTCCACAAATATCCTAGGGGGGACTTTCTGACCCCTTATTTCAAATATTTGTCACAACTGTAGCCGGGTGCAGCCGGTACAAGGAGGATCCAGCTTTGGGGTTGTACCCCTGGCCCAGCTCATGTTGATTCCTTCCCTGGGGGGGTGATACCTGTGGTGACTCATGCACAGGAACCGTGTAGGTCAGAAAAATTCAAGTTGCACTTCACAGTGCCCTTATTCCAGCCCAGCTGTGTGTCTGCCTAAAGCCATGGCCTGTCTCATCAGCCACATGCTCCTGTCCCAGCTTCCCAGCCACCTGGAGTAGTAATTCGGCAGCCACACAGCGAACGAGATCAGCTGTGCTATTTGCTGACACAGAATGAACCTGTCAAACCCCGGAGTTTTTCTCTTAACTCTTCAGGCCCATCCAACTCACTGTGTACTCATAATTGAATCTTACACAAGGAAGGAGGCAGCTCCAAGTGGCCAAGTTGAGAGAGGAAAGCATCTACCTTGCATATCTGACCTGCAGGCACTCGGAGTGGCTGCAAATGCCGTCAGCCCTGAATGTGATTGTTCTACACCCACATGCAATATCTTTTTCTTTCAGAAAATCCTGAATTTTCTAGCACTTCTCTTGT
>VYZQ01020112.1:13083-24172 GCA_013400655.1 Mystacornis crossleyi
AGTAATCATTAACAAAAGCGAGAAAATAAGGCACATAGCTGAAGAGAGTGTAAACTGAATCAAAAATCTTTCTTGTTTTATAATGCTCTCATAACATGGTTATCTCCAACAAGACACTAAAGTGCCACGTTTCTGTGCTAAATGCTCTTTTGGTGCTACTGTAGGTTTCACTGGAAGCTGTCCAATCTGGGATGCAAGACCTATTTCTGTCACATTTACAGCAATATTTTTCAAGCCTAGTAAGCTGTCCTGCTGCAAGGAAGAGTCAGAGGTTTGGAATGCTTATTAAAACCTATGTTCAAGTCAATTGATGTTTGTTCTTTATAACTCACTTTGCATGTAATGTTGACACACTATCAGTGCCTGATGTCTTTTCAAGCATTGACTCATAGTAGTGAAGAGGGACCTTCATGCCCGAATAGGTCCCCTAAAGGGGCATAAGTCAGATGGAAGTGAAATTCCAGATATCTAGTAACATACCAGAGAAATGAAAATGTAAGCTAAACTTCTCGGGCCTTGGAAGGAGTTATAAAATTTAAGTAAGGACCACCATCAACCCTAGGCATGTTTAGATTCATACACAAGCAGCTTGTTTTGCCCTGTGCTGTGCAAAGCCAGAGCTACATTTTAAAACTTTGATTGCACTGGAGAATGCTTAAGCCAATGCTTATGCAGAGTAAAACAACCCATGTGGTTTAAAACTTGCACATGTGCACAAAATTAGCACCCTGCAGGGGGTCAGAATGGGACCTTCCTTGTGACACAGTCACCATCCTCAGTAACAAATGCATATTCTGGAATCAGAAGAGCAAAAAGACTCAAAATACATCTTCAAGGTCACATATGTTTTGTGTCTGTCAACCTTGGAATGTTCCCCCTGAAGTAACATTTTCCTGTGTGGTGATGTTTCTCTTTTTCCCAGATGATGAATGCTTTGTATCAAGGAAGTGACCCTCCTGAAAATACAGTGAAAACTTTTCTTCTTGCATGGAATCTTGTGCTCATGTAGATTGATTAGAAGCGACATAATATTTCAGAAAACTGTTTTGCCAGGAATTATGCATCTATTTCCCCCAAATCTTAAATAAATACAGCAAGATAACTGACAGTCAGAAATTAGAGACTCAGAAATGTAACTTTTTTACTGAGGAAACAAACGTAAGATCAAGACTTTAGAGATTTAGACACTGAGTTAATTCAGTTCACTACAAAGCAAACATAATTGTTAATAGTTAACAGAAGTAAAGATTAAAACAGTTTGACAAGACGATACCTGTTCTTCCTTCCACTGAAGTCCAGTTGCTTAAAGTCCCACTAATGGTAGTGATGGTAGCTGTATATTTTCTTCCAGGTACCAACTCAGTGAAAGTGAATTCCTTGGCTTCTTTTGCAAGTCCTTTTTTTACAATAGTAAGATCATTGTCTCCCAGGGAAACCACATAGCTGTCCCATTCTGCAACAGGGGTCATCCACATGACACTAAGTGAAGTTTCATTAGCATGCTTCACACGGAGCTGGAGAACAGGCTCTGGAGCTGGAAAAGTTCACAAACATCACAATGAGAACAGGACTGTGTAGTGAGCACACATGCCCTGTCTCAAGCTACTGTAAGAAATCTGTTCTGTCAGACAGAAATGTGACAGCAACAGAGTATCTGCAATCAAGAGGAGATTCTCTACCTTTCTCTAGGAAGCCATCCTTATAAATCTAGTATTTGTGCCCCTTTTCCAGTGAAGGACTGTTAGTATCAGACTTCAGCAAGGCACTGTGGCTGTAATACTCAGGTTTAAACTTACGTCAGGATATATATTTTAGTGCAAATGGAATCATAGGGAAGTCAGCGAACTTCCTCTTGAACTCTGGGTGCTGAACAGGGATATAAGACACTTGCACCAGAAATCAGATCTACACCAATTTAGTTCTAAGAAACAAGGGTGTAAATTACAGGGTCAGAGTGACATTGATTTTGCACTGGTTTATACCTCAGTCAAGTTGGGACACCCTTAAAACTTACAGCGGCATAAAAGAAAGAATTTGATCAGTGAATGTCTGTGTGTGTTCATGTGTGTGTGTGCCTGCATACACCACGGGCATCTCGTGCCCAATGTAGTCGTGATCTGATTTTGTCCCTGTCACACTGAAATACAACTCAGTTTCCAAGACTGCGGGTTAATCTAAGAGAAAACTGAGTCACAACAGGGCCTAATACCTATGCTTCATAACAGACACATTATGCACCTCACTGTGGGTCAAACACAGTCATGATACACCCACTGCTGGATACTATTTAATGGACCATGTTCTAATCATAGAATCATAGAATCACTTAGGTTGGACAAGACCTCTAAAATCATTGGGTTCAACTATTAATCGCTTAGCTGAGTCAATTAAAAGTAACACCATAAACTTAAATTACTTGCAACATATGCCAAGTAAGGAAGATGAGACTGTATCTCGCTCTGATCAAGCTTGTTAGAAGTCAGAGAAAGCTTCAGTTCCGTAGCTTCTACTGGTCTTGCTATTGTGCAAAATAAACAAAATTAAGTCCTCAGGGAATGACAGCTAAGGGTAGAGTATAAAAGGTAGGCCCCAGGAAGGGTGAGGATAAAGTAGGATGGCCCTGTCCTATCTCACATTCTTCAGTGAGATAAGGGTTAGACTTGAGCCTTGCCTGTTACTCCTACTCCAAGTCTTCCTTTCCTCTGAATTGTACTTATTCTGTATTCACTGAGCAGAAATTCTAACAATTATATAGGAATTACTTTTAAATTTGAAGCAAACCAGATGTGCCTTTGACTAAGACACTGCAAAAGAATTCCACTCACATCCCTGCACTATGTATGGATTTCCTTTGGAAACACAGATTGAACAGACCAACCCATTTTCTTTATGGAACGCAAGAACAAGAACTAGGATGTTACAGAACAGCCATACTAATGTATACTTTAACTGGCTTTGGTTAACACAGCTAATATTCTTTACACAGACTGGCGAGGAAACATACTGATGAACAATACAGGAAGGCCTATATTGCTTTCTTTAAGACCTTTATAGGGTGCCCTATAATCAGCTACAAAATGTAGCAGTGAAATGAACATGTAATGTTACACCTCAGTTGTGACAGAATCATGATATAGTTCCCAAAACTTTCACTAACAAAACATTTACTACAAAAGTAACCCCAAAAATTTTCACGGAACTGCTAAAATTATTTCTGTGGTTTAGAAGGGAGCTCCTTTTTACTGTATTAATGGTGTAATTCATTTGTGAGTACTGGTCCCAAGTACTCTTTCATTGTTCACAGAGCTCAGCTGAACACTTTGCACTCTCACAGTGCCTGGACGAGCATGCTGACCTGTTCTCCCCGTGCAACTCGTCTTGCTCTGCAAATCGCCGCTCTCCACAATGACTTCCACGCCGTACTCCCTCCCTGGGATGAGGCCCACATCACAGATGAGGTACTCGGTGGTGTCCTTGTCGAGGGTGGTGTTGAGCACTAGGGCTGAGCGGTTCCACAGGAGCAGGTGGTACCTCTCCCAGTCTCCTGCGGGGGGCACCCAGGTCACTCGCAGAGACCGCAGCCAGCCGCTAGGACCCACCTGCAACTCCAGAACTTTCTGTGGAACTAGAGAAACAGAGCGAAAAAGCAATTCTGAAGCAGGGTATTTCTGGTGAGATGTATCTGCACTGGCAAAACCTGTCTGGCAGCATAGCTATTGTACAAGTGCTTGGGCCACCTAGAGCAATGTGAATTACCTTGTTGCAAAGGTTGGCTTTCATTTTAAAGGCAAGTTTTACTCTCCCCCACACGAACCACTCACTTTTTTTCCTGCTGGTTTCTGACATCAGAAATGGGGAGCTCCTCTTGGGGCATACAAAATCTCCTGCACGCTTCTCGGATGCATTTTGCAGTTTTCAGTCAGATTCCCTGTTGTTTCCTGCACTTACGTTCACTTAGAAACTGCCAATCAATCTTTCACTGCTAAGGCTGAAACTTCAAACTCTGTCAGCCAAATTCTGGTATCAGCAGCAGAAATGCAAAGTCTAATGACTGCTCCTACAAAGACAGTTTCTTCCACCTTGTATGTCCTAATTCCCCTCAGCTGTATAAGGCACCGAGGTTAAGACAGATGTCCATTAAAGCATCCACTCCATCCTGTCCTGTACTTCAAGGGTCCTGAATTTACATGCTTAACCTTCTCACCCTACACTCCTGCAGGTCCTGTTGTACCACTGAAGCTTTTCTGATTTTCATGGAATAATTAAATACTGGCCAGACCAAGCACAGACTAGAAGACAGATGCAGACCCTTAGGACAGGATACCTGTAGCTTAGTTTTAAGATACTCAGAGATCAGCACTGCAGCCCTGAAACCATCTGCAAGTATATTAACTGTAAACTATAAGGCTAGAATCATGTTCTCATGTTTTATCTAGCTTAGTTAATATTTAACTGCTCAGTATCTAGCCCAGGATTGAAACCTCTCTACCAGCATCACAAAATACTCACCAGTTTCACCTCCCATGGGCATAGCTGGATATCAAACCTAGAACTCCCATATGCCAGTGAATATGGGAAATGTGTTTCAATTTCTGAGTGAGTAGATATAAGCACACAGTGTATTGTTAGGAAGCACAGATGAACTTACATCATAACATGAAGTTCAGCCTTGTCAGGCTGGCTGGACATCATTACACCTGTATGGCACGAAGTTTCAGTCTCTGAGATGTCCATATTTCTTACCACAACATTCCCTGGCAGGTTCTGCTGCTGTAGGCA
This sequence comes from Mystacornis crossleyi, assembly GCA_013400655.1. Classification (NCBI taxonomy): domain Eukaryota; kingdom Metazoa; phylum Chordata; class Aves; order Passeriformes; family Timaliidae; genus Mystacornis; species Mystacornis crossleyi. The sequence continues at coordinate 17,863 of VYZQ01020112.1, forward strand.
CCCTCTCAATACACAGCAAGATGTATTATGTCCTTGGGCACCTGGCTCTCTGAGTTACAGCATTCTAACATACATCTAATTCCCCCAGCATCTGCAGACCTGATGGTCTGGATTTACGAATGTATCTTTACGCCACAGAGCTTCTGCTGAAGAGACTGTTTTCAAAGCTCCTGATGTGTGTGGTAAAGGAAGGAATTGCATATGATCAGCACCCTTGGAAATAGGACTTCTAATCCCCAACTCTGAAAGCACTTGGGTCTACATCACAAAGCTGGGGATTAGTGGCGTTGAGTGAGGGCCTGAAGTTCTCCCTTTAGATTGAAATGGTAATCTTAAAGGACTTTAATGGTAGGCTAAACAAATAAGCATATAACAGACATGCATATAAACTGGTCCAGCTTTGTACTTAGTGGACATGAAAGACTTTTTGCAGGGCTTTTCCAGCCTGCACTGAGAATGGGGTATCAGCTAGGTATGTCAAGGTTGTGCCTTTCACATGAGATGTTTAGTTGTGGACAATAAATATTTTCTAAAATAAATACTCTGCTCTCTTAAACACACATTTTCTACCATTTGGCTCTGAGGCTACTATTTATGTATGCATTCTTCACCAAGTTAGACTTCTTTTACCATCTAATTTCTGGTTGGGCTACGCTGGTATGGAGAAGATGACACACCTCTAGGGGCAGTAATGCTATGGGAGAATTATGCAGGATTTTTCAGGTTCAGAACTCATACAAAAGATACCTCAAGGAAAATTATTACTTCTGAAAGACGATAAAAAACTCGTAACTCAGCTCTATCAAGGCTGCCACATGCCTTTGTTAATCCATGCTGTTAAGAGTAAAGAAAGCTGAGACCTAATCTTTTCTGGTTTGTAGATTTGTGTCTGGAAGGAGGAATAAAACTAGACCTTGCAAAACTATTTTAAAAACTGTTAATAATTTGGCTACGTGCATGCTTCCCCATAATGTAACTCATTTTATCTAGTATGTTGAGCTGAATTCAAGATAACAAAGTTGGTCAGAAGTGCAGTAGTATGCAACAGCTCTGTAACAGACTCACTCAACTATACTGTCCAACCAAAATGCGCTACTGTTGCCTGCTCACAAGATATGCTGGAGCTGCTTTTGGCTGACAGATTAAGTGATGCCAGAGAGTCAGCAGGGGGTATTCCTGAAACAGTACTGTGCTCTTAACCTTATTTTGCCTGGAATCCAAATCATTTTGTCTCTTACAATGATTTGCTACAAGGCCAGGGTAGGCAAAAATAAGCGTTAGTTACAATGTTCTTACTGAAGCAGAAGACTTACATGTCCTGCCAGTTGCCATCCGATCAGTGAACAGTTCCCCACTGATTGTGCGGGCAGTAACCTGATAAAGACGTCCTGGAGTTAGCTTGTCAAACTGAGTCTCTGTGACTGGTGGCTGCACAGTTTTGACTTCTTTAACTGATCCAAGATGAGACAGAGTGATATTATAGAAATTGAGGTTTCCCGAAGGTCTTCTCCACTTAACTTTTAAAGCATCTAAGCTGCCATCATTAGTCACCATCAAATCTAAAACTTCAGCTGGGGCTAAAAAAAGAAAACAAGAAAGAGAAAAAAATATATCCACCACAAAACATATAAGACCTGCTGCCTCCCAAACTCCCACAGGTAAGTTTTGATTTTGAATAGTTATACGAGATGGAGTATGAATGATTTTGCCTGAACAGTGAAAGGGCAAAGTCTGGTTGCAGTGAAACTGAACCCTGCTCTGTGTAAGACACTGCTTTTCTGAGAATGACATGTCTTATGATGCCCATTCTTTCTTCATGGAACAGAAAATCTTTTAGCCATATCTGCACTCACACCCATCATTTTGACCATAAACCAGATCATGCACATGCTCCTAAGGACAAGAGATGCCTGCATACATTTTGGTAAGCATTACAGCATTACTGCAGCTATGCCTGACTTACAACAGTGTAGAAGGGATTTGAATAATTTTATTCAAATGCTTCACCAAAAGAAAAGCATAGCCACCTCCAATATCTTAATTTCTCAAGCCTGGGTGCAGTAGGTACTGAAATGGAGGACCATGATGCGAGATATATAGAATGGTTTTACACTCTAAGAATACCTGTGAGATTTAAAATCTTTGCACCCTGCAACAGAAAGAAATAAAAATTTCTGAAGAAATAAAATGAAATTAGTATAATACCCAGAACAGTACAGGTGACAATAGCACTCATTTGTGCATCCTAGACATAAAAATATTTTGCACTAAGTATTAAATTACGTTTACATTATAAGATTTCTGTAGAAGAAATTGCATCTTACTCTTCCCAGAAATTAAAGAGAGTGAAGGCATGACCCTTTTTTGTCTATGTAAGTGCTTTAACCATTGGACTCCAGCAGGATGTCATCTTATCTCTTTATCTCTATGACCACAGAACTCCATCCTGGAAAATGTTGCTGAAAAAAAATTAATTTCTAAAACTCTAGTTCTGTCAATCAACATTTTTTTGTGAAAAGGAAAAAAATCCCAACAAAGCACAAAAACCCATATCAAAGCAACCAACTAGGCAAACAAAAACCCCAAAAAACCCAAACCACCAACATTTCAAAGTTCTTAAGCTGCTTTACATTTTTTCCCACTTCCCTTTCAGACTTTTTCCACTTTCCTTCTAGCCTATAATTTTGTTGCAGTGGTAACTTAGGGAATAAAATAAGCTTATGGTGTCTCTAACTTGGAACATGAATTATTTACTATTCTGAAATATGTCCTATAATACTATTAGTTTATGGCCTTAGCTTCTTGTTTTGTTGTGATGAATTCTGAAATCATACCTGTCCTGACTGTTTGAAAACTGCTGCTCTCCAATCCTGCAGCCTGAGTTATGATAGAGAGGTTATATAGGTGGCCTGCTGTAAGTCCTGAAAAAGTGTAGGAGGTCAGAGAACCTTCCTGGTGAATCTCATGAACTGGTACATGATTATCCAGTAACAGCAGCCTGTAACGATCCACATGCCCAGAGCCAGGAGACCACGAAACTTGGATAGTGTCTGTCTTGAAGCTGACCTGAATATTTTTCACAGGAGATGGCACTGTTGGTATAAAAAGAACACATGCTTAAGGCCTAATGGTTAACTCCATGATTTCAGCAATTTTGAATAGATTTACTCTTGGAATACGTTGGGTTTTTTTAGGGTTACTGAAAACCCAACACCAAATGCACAATAACAGTGAGACTCCATTCTTAGCAAACAATTCTTTATGTCAGAATTCATACTTCATTTCTACTTATAATCAATAGATACTTACATAAATATATATACATATATTGCCATGTAGAAGAATTATATCCATTTGCTAATTTCAAAATGCACACCTGAGGAATACTGTAAGTGGGTTTACTTAGATGAACTACAGGAAAAGAAGTCCTACCAGTAGATCCACTTATGTGAAGTTCAGGGGTAGTCTTATTTCCAGCAACTGCACTGAGGACAATGTTGTATTTACTCCCAGGAATGAGACTGGAAAATGTATTTTCTGGTTTTGAAATCCTTCCTGGTACAAAGACTTCTTGTATCTTTTTATTATCATAATCAAATAATACTAGGTTATACGTGTCCACCTTTCCTGATGGTGGATCCCATTGAACTTGCAAGCTTGTGAGTGTAGTTTTTTCCTTATTAATTTCCAAACGAGATGGTGGCAAGGGATCTGCAGTTAGGGGAAAAAAAACAGGAAAGATAAACCATTTCTTGATTTAGGATTGCCTGAAATTTTACGCACCAGCGCAAAAAATTCTTCCGAAACTCTCCCTTTATCATCATCATGCTGCCAATACTTTCCAAAGTTTTCTCTTTCTGTTTATAAACACTGTGCACTGAAGCCAGTCTACAAGAGAATCCTGCAGAATTCAGAAATATTACTTTTATATATTTGTACATACTCACTCACACGAACATACACATAGCAAAACACTTCCACTGTGGATGTATATTGCAAGCTTGGAAAATTGCTGATAGTAAAACTGTACTTTAATAAGAAACAGCAAACATGTAAACCCAGCAAATTTTACTGAGTGCCTCAGTGTAATGTAGCTTTATAAATGGCAGCAATAGCTTTCATTTCCTAGCACTCACCCTAAACACTTCATTACTAATAGGCATGAGCATTTATACAATTTCAAGGGCAACAATCTTTTGTTTTTAGTATTAGTTTCAACACCTTGAAACATATTCTGATAAAATATGCTTCTGCTCTGTTGTAGTAGTGTTCATATAAATTAAAAAACCCCAAACCGTACATTGGATAAACCTTCAGGAACTAATATTGGGATTACTTCTCTGAAACTCTCAACATTCATTATGTTGTTTATTAAGAAGCTCTCCAGTAAAATCAGCTGTGAAATGAGATACACTCTAAAGGGAAGGGAAATTGACTAAACCAAAAGAATCTGGCTGCTTTTATTCTCCAGGTGTATTTCATCACTCACAAGATTTCATGCAAACCACACAAAATGTACTACATGTTGATGTACTAAGGTATTGACATTTATGTCTTCCAATAAGGTTAAGCAAATGCTTAAGAAGGTATCGTGAAACAACCCAAAGCAGTGAAATCAAGCCTTCACAAGTTGGGACAATAAAGTTTCCCAGCAATTTAGGAATAAATTTGCAGGACTCTTTCCTAGCATCAGACCAGGAGTGTAAAGTGCATCCAGGCTGAGAACTGTGGTCTCTCTATGAACAGTTTTTCCAATGCAGTCATTGCTGATTGGTTCCCTGAACAAAGGAGACGAAAAGGTGTCAGATCACATAACTAAAAAATGCAATGTAAAGGCTGAAAGGATGAAGTTGAACCTATCCCTCCCCTACAAATACATAAGTAGGAGGGCCTAGGAGCCTTTGAGTTGCTTTTTCTTCAAAGTCTGGGTGATGTAGAAGGTTTAAACACTTCCTACAAAGTTCTACTGAGAACAGAGTAGTGCCGAGTTTTGGTGGCATACTTTGTCAATCAAGTATGTTGGGAATGCAAGGAAGCATTTCCTTCCTTGGAAACATTCAAAAACTGACTGGGCATGGTCCTGGGCAACCAGCTCCAAGTGGCCCTGCTTGAGCAGGGGGCTTGGACCAGATCACCTGCAGAGGTCCCCTCCAACCTCAACCTTTCTATGACTCTGAAAAATACTGTGTTCCTCTGAACCCATGTCTCTGCTTACGTTCAAATTCTTGCTTTGAACCACAGAGATGTTAATGCTCTTCAGATAAAGAGATGAAAATTAAACAAATTGATTAACAAAATCAATCAGTAAAATTAACTATCTTTTCTTGACCTCTTTCTTAAAGGCCAAACTAAGTCTGCTTAAATCTGAAAAAGAAAAAAAAAATTAAAAATCAATTCAAAGACCAAGCACATCAAACTACAGGCCAAATAGTTAAAACTTCACCCAGTTACAGCAATTGAAACAGGAGCTTTTAATGAAAAGTGTCAGGAAGTCTTAACAATAGGCTTGACTACCAGCTCCACCTATAATATATACTAAGTCACTAAAGACATTATGTTGGCAGAACTGAATAGTGGGGGTATAATCTTGTTCCTTGAAGGCAATTGTTCTAAATCTGAAAGGTCAGACTTTGGAAGTCAGAAATAAATTCCAGCATTATATATGGTCAGATGCACAAAATTAAACAAAAGTTTTAATTTGACTGACATTGAGAGAACAGTCATGATAACTGTCAAGAAGTTTAACCCTCTTTCTGACTAAGGATAGCGTCGACTGTTCTTTAGTCCTGCAAAAGTGATCACCATTGTCATCTGTACTATTTGCCAAATTTGACAAAAGAAGATATCTGCGTTTTTAGAAGCACTTATAGTGTCCTGGGTAATCTGTCTTCTAAGGTGCATGGGCAAAGAAGAAAGTTGCGTGCCTAGAAGGTGAAGTTCAGAAATTCAGACTTTATCTAATCTATCTGGTCCAGAAAACAAAACACTCAGTGCTTTGTACATCCGCTAGAACAAAGGAACAATGAGACTGGGAAGTGCCTGGGCTGAAAGAACCCTGGATGGAAACAAACACTTAAAAAACCATTTACATTGTTATACAAGTCTCTGTTGGCAATGATACAACACTGATAGATCACAGAAATAAAATATTTTCATCAAGATATTTTTATACCATTTGACACTATATGAATTAATGTCCCCTGGTCTACAAAGGCATCTTCCAGAAGACTTAATGGTCTTTGAATTATACTGCAACTCCATTTTCACTTTTTGGGAAGAGGACATCTTTGTGTGTACAGCTGCTGCAGAT
>VYZQ01020112.1:24632-52618 GCA_013400655.1 Mystacornis crossleyi
GTTGATGTACTAAGGTATTGACATTTATGTCTTCCAATAAGGTTAAGCAAATGCTTAAGAAGGTATCGTGAAACAACCCAAAGCAGTGAAATCAAGCCTTCACAAGTTGGGACAATAAAGTTTCCCAGCAATTTAGGAATAAATTTGCAGGACTCTTTCCTAGCATCAGACCAGGAGTGTAAAGTGCATCCAGGCTGAGAACTGTGGTCTCTCTATGAACAGTTTTTCCAATGCAGTCATTGCTGATTGGTTCCCTGAACAAAGGAGACGAAAAGGTGTCAGATCACATAACTAAAAAATGCAATGTAAAGGCTGAAAGGATGAAGTTGAACCTATCCCTCCCCTACAAATACATAAGTAGGAGGGCCTAGGAGCCTTTGAGTTGCTTTTTCTTCAAAGTCTGGGTGATGTAGAAGGTTTAAACACTTCCTACAAAGTTCTACTGAGAACAGAGTAGTGCCGAGTTTTGGTGGCATACTTTGTCAATCAAGTATGTTGGGAATGCAAGGAAGCATTTCCTTCCTTGGAAACATTCAAAAACTGACTGGGCATGGTCCTGGGCAACCAGCTCCAAGTGGCCCTGCTTGAGCAGGGGGCTTGGACCAGATCACCTGCAGAGGTCCCCTCCAACCTCAACCTTTCTATGACTCTGAAAAATACTGTGTTCCTCTGAACCCATGTCTCTGCTTACGTTCAAATTCTTGCTTTGAACCACAGAGATGTTAATGCTCTTCAGATAAAGAGATGAAAATTAAACAAATTGATTAACAAAATCAATCAGTAAAATTAACTATCTTTTCTTGACCTCTTTCTTAAAGGCCAAACTAAGTCTGCTTAAATCTGAAAAAGAAAAAAAAAATTAAAAATCAATTCAAAGACCAAGCACATCAAACTACAGGCCAAATAGTTAAAACTTCACCCAGTTACAGCAATTGAAACAGGAGCTTTTAATGAAAAGTGTCAGGAAGTCTTAACAATAGGCTTGACTACCAGCTCCACCTATAATATATACTAAGTCACTAAAGACATTATGTTGGCAGAACTGAATAGTGGGGGTATAATCTTGTTCCTTGAAGGCAATTGTTCTAAATCTGAAAGGTCAGACTTTGGAAGTCAGAAATAAATTCCAGCATTATATATGGTCAGATGCACAAAATTAAACAAAAGTTTTAATTTGACTGACATTGAGAGAACAGTCATGATAACTGTCAAGAAGTTTAACCCTCTTTCTGACTAAGGATAGCGTCGACTGTTCTTTAGTCCTGCAAAAGTGATCACCATTGTCATCTGTACTATTTGCCAAATTTGACAAAAGAAGATATCTGCGTTTTTAGAAGCACTTATAGTGTCCTGGGTAATCTGTCTTCTAAGGTGCATGGGCAAAGAAGAAAGTTGCGTGCCTAGAAGGTGAAGTTCAGAAATTCAGACTTTATCTAATCTATCTGGTCCAGAAAACAAAACACTCAGTGCTTTGTACATCCGCTAGAACAAAGGAACAATGAGACTGGGAAGTGCCTGGGCTGAAAGAACCCTGGATGGAAACAAACACTTAAAAAACCATTTACATTGTTATACAAGTCTCTGTTGGCAATGATACAACACTGATAGATCACAGAAATAAAATATTTTCATCAAGATATTTTTATACCATTTGACACTATATGAATTAATGTCCCCTGGTCTACAAAGGCATCTTCCAGAAGACTTAATGGTCTTTGAATTATACTGCAACTCCATTTTCACTTTTTGGGAAGAGGACATCTTTGTGTGTACAGCTGCTGCAGATCCAATTTATAGATATGGCTATGTCATACTCCAGTGACATGACTCCCAGATACAGCCTGTAAGCACAGAAACACACCTGCCTTATGCAGGAGAAAAAAAATAACTGGGAGATTTGAGCGCAGGACTTAGTAACGGGGAATTCCTGCCAGTCTCAGTCATCTTCCTATCATCCATTTTTTTCCTAGTTTTCCCTCTTCATAAAACAGTAACCTACTTAATAAGGACTTTTTTGAAGATTAGAGAGGGTGGATTTCATTGTCTTTATTAAGTACAAATATCCATTTCTTTGGGATGATACGCAACCTCGAAAATCTTTAAAACAAGGTTATTTATTTTCTTCTTGTACTCTGCCTTTGAAGTGATGATCATAACCATTACATGATTACAGATGATAAGATTATACAGCCTATAGTTAGAGCCGTGTCACATGTTTTTCCTACAGATGGCTAATAAATCAAATTTGTCCCAAATAATTTGAAATTTAAAGAAGTGAACACACGGCCAAGGCATGCTTCTGGCCTTTAGAGAGTTACATATTACACTGAAAAAACACTCTAACAGTCTGTGTCTTAGAAGATAAAATTCTATCTTCTTTTCATTCAAATATTTAATGGATTTTCTAACAAAAATTTATTTACCTGTTAGTTACCTCGGTACAGGAGGCTTGGATTAGGCAGTAACATAATATAACACTGCAATATTTTTGCAGAAAACAATTTTGAAAGTGGCATTTATAAGCCTATTTTAGAAGACAAAGTTGAAAGTGGGGGAATTGCCAAATTGTTTTTCATGGCTCTCTAGACCAGTATTTCAATTCTGAATTTCAATTCAGAATTGAAATCTATAAACTTAACTGTAATTTAAATACTACTGTTTTTAACTAGACCTAGTCATTCACTGAAATACAGTTATACTGGTACACAGACATTAGGAGATTTGAGAACTTAAGATGTATTTTACCTGAAATCAGGGAAGACAAAACCCTACCATCTTCTGCCATACATCAGTTCTCTATCACAGAAATAGTTTTACTGAGAACAACAAAGAATATAACATGAAAGGACTGGCAGGTGCGTATCCCCGCTTTACAATGTCAGCAGCATGCTGACTAGCATGGTTTTATGTGCTGTTTCACGTACATATATATACTAAAAAAACCCCAACAAATTGTAAATATTAATATGAAGCAAATATGCAGACTTGTGCCTACTAACATCTGTAATCTCAATTTTGCTGTGGAAAATTTATCTGTAGCTCAGAGCTGATAAATAGTGTTATCAGTTTCTTCTTTCTTTCCTATTGTACCAAAATAGCACAAATGTCCCCACTGTGTGTGTTTGCACGTCTGCGTATACATGGCTTGTAAAGTGCATATGCGGCTGTATTTTCCATCACTTCGGATGACATATTTTAGTTCTGCTCTACGGGATTAAATACTTGCTGTTTTAGATTGACAACCTACACACCAAAATTTCTTGAGTAAAGAGATTCACTTTAGAGGACCAGTGTGGATTATTGTACCACTATTTCACACATTTTTAGACTTTAGATCTTTGTACACACAAGTGAAATAGAAGCTGCTTCTCTACGCAAAGATTCACAAGAGTGAATCTGGTGTTACTCGAGTGTTTATGGAATCTTGGAGAGCTGCACAATTATTCTATCAGAATATCAAACTTGCAAATAACATAGCCTATAATTTTAATGTGACATTATATACTCAAAAGGCCAAGTTGGTCCTCTCCAATCTTTTACATTACCACTGCAACTATGGCATGCATTATTCATTGCTTTCACTGTGAGTCCCTAGTCAGAAAAGATTACACTCAAAAGTTAACCATTTTGGATTTTATATGCTTAGCTACTCAAGTACTTTATATAAAAAACTTGATGAAAACTTAACTCAGAACTGGCACATGAAAAATTTAACAGGATTGAATATGAGCAAAAAGCTAGTTTCTGAACTAGCTTGTAACTTTCTTGCACTTTCTCGTGCGTATTTATTGTATCAAGATGATACAGATGTTCAAACCTCATTTTGCAAAAATAAAACACATGAGATGGGATTCCTTTCACTTCAGCCAACTACACTTCAGCTTTCTAGTCTAACCTAGCCTCCTTCGGTAGTCAGTGGAGAAAGCTGAGCACCTTCAACAGACAGCTTAGCCCATCTTTCTTAGAAAAAGAGCTCAGGAAGGGAACCTCACTGAGCACCAAGGTCAGACATTGTGGTTTCAGATGGCCCATGATAGCTCATTTCTACTACCATTGAAACTGGTGGAAATTTTGTTTACAATATAGCTGAAAAGACTGCTTTTACTTCCATATTCACAGGACAGTTTCCAGGAAGGCACACCTATGGACACTCTGGCTCAGTAGACAGTAAACTTGAACTACTGTCATCAAGTTACAAAGGAACTGGTGAAAAAGAGCTTCCATGAAACTGGTTTAAAATGCTGCCCCTGGTGGAAACATTAGAGGAATAATCCTCCCTCATTCTGCATTGAAAAGCTTAGTATGGACAACACAACATGGGTTGTTCACAGGCGTAACGAATCCTGTACATTCTTTAGGGAAAAAAAAATGACAAATTTTGGAGCTAATTGTGTATTTTGGACACCATCAAGCAATTCAACTCAAGGACAGCAAGGAACCACAGAGCAATCTGAGTAGCTCTCTGCAGGAAACATTCATGGTTCCTCTATTCTTATTTCATGCTTTTGACAGATCTCTGCTATCCAAAATCCCAATGTAAACCTCACTTCAACTATGGTATACCAATTTTCAGTATTTCAACTTAAACTTTAATCAGACTTTTCACTTCAATTTCAGCTATATAACGTGACTATAATGATCAGCTGCTTCCAATCACTTTCATCTTACTGCCTTGAAAAATCTATTTAGTGATAAAAAAGTCATAAATGGCATGTACAAGCTTCTGTGTTAATGGTTATGCATTAACAAAAATGTGCTCTAAAGTGGTGTCTTCTCTACTCCTATGCAAGTGTTCAATAATAGAACATTACTATACAGAAATTATGGTGATTTATACCTGTCTCTCTGATAATGGTTGATCTATTCTTTCAATTTTCACATTACAGGTCATCAATTACAATACTTAAAAAAATCAGCATGATGCATAACAAATTTAAATCACTGTCTGCATAGGAACTATTACTCATTTTAACCAACTGACATGACTTGTGCTGAATGTATAGCTATCACGCCAGCAGACTTGTCAATAGATTTTTTTAACTTGAGTTACCACAGCAAGTTAATGGAGAGTATTTAGTGTATTTGTATGGTTAATGCGAGATAAAGGCTCTTACAGAAAGCAACACCTCTGAAGAGGTAATTGTGAAGTATCTGGCTACTATACTCTTCAATACTAACATTAAGTACCTCTCTAACACCTTAGGAGCAAATCAGAGAGGCGTTTAATGATGGGCCTTATTTAAGACATCTCTGGTTTGGGTCTTGAACTACTACCTTTAAGAGGTTGAACAATATTACATTTAATCATCTTCAAAAAAGCACAAACACAGGTAGAAAGAGGCCAGTTGTGTCACTGCAGCTGTTGCCATTCATTGTTGCCCACTGTTTCACAGCTGAACTGTTCACATGCCCACACAAACACGAATGCAGAAAGGGGGCTTTCCTTGGCAGCCCTCTGTCAGGCTGCTGGACCATTTTTACAGCCAGTCATGGATGTGACACTGTAAGTGTTCTGCCCAAAGCTGTATGTCAAAACACCTCACTGGTGATATCAAAGGAAGTTTCAGCCTTACTTTCTGACTTTTAGACTCTGGTTAGACAGAACAGAAGTACGGAAATGGGCTGAAACAGTAAGTTATCCTTGAAGAAGATCTACCTGCTACGCAACAGACTGTATTTTAAACACAGTAAATAAACTGTCAGTTGAGGAACTATGACAACAATATGTTTGCATGAGCACAAAGGATTTTATGGGCTACTACTACATAAAACATTTTTCTGACCTAATATCCTCACAGCATCTTCTTTCAAGCCTGCTGGGTTAAGTGTTGGAAGTAGTGACTTCTGGCAGCGGGCTACAGAGAACTCAAGCGCAGGGCTGCTATGTTCAGCGAACACTGTCCCCTTGCAGTAGCTGTAAATGCATCGTCCTCCTCTAGGAGCTGGCCGTAGCAAGAGGAGGGAAAGGAAAAGCCCAGCAATACCGCCCCGCGCACCTGCCGTGCCCGCGCCCGTACCTGTCTGCACGGAGATGTTGAGAGGCTCCCCGCCGGCGAGCGGCTCGATACGCAGGTGGTACCAAGTGCCGGCCTCCAGGTCCCGCAGGGTGCAGCCGTAGGTGCCATTCCCCTGGGGGGCGGGCTGGCAGCCGGCCGCCTCCCCGTCCTCGGAGCGCCCGCTCAGGCTGAAGTTGCAGGCGCGGCCCGCAGCACCCCAGCGCAGCCGAACGCTCTGCCCGGCGACGCTCCGCTCCGTCAGGTTGGCGCTGCATCCCGCCGCCTGCCCCGGCGCGGCCTGCGGAGAGCGGGGAGAGCTCTGAGAGACCCGCCCGTGCCCCGGGCTCAGCCCCCACCCCGTCCCCGCGCTGTGTCGGTGAGGGGCGAACCTGCCCGCGTCCCCCGGGCTCGCCTGCGACCCGCGAGGGGCGGCCCTGCACCGCCCCCCTCCTGCCGGCCGCTCACCTTGGTCAGGGCCAGCGCCGTCCACAGGGCGAATCCCGCTCCATAGCTCAGCATCGCCGACAGATTTTAACCCCAAAAGCCCTCGCGGAGAGGGGAAAAGGGGAAGGGACGGCGGGGTTGGGGTGGGGGGATCCGAAGAAGCGAAGTGACGGCGGCGGGCCCCGGGGGCCCCCGCTCCCCGCCGGGCTCCGAGCCCTGTGCCGGGCCGCCCGCCTGCTGCATGCGCTCGGGGCTGCCCCGGCCGCCGAGCCGCCTCCCTGACACCGGCGTGAGGTGGGGGGGCTGCCCGCCCGCGGCTGAGGAGGAGCGGAGGAGGCGGGGGAGGCGGCCGCCGCTTCCCACGCTGCCATTCTGACCCGGGCTGACTCTCCCGAAGCCCTTCCCGCCGACTTCCGCAATCAAGAGGCGATTTCCTCGCGTCTCGCTGCGGGGGGCGAAGCTCGGCGACTCGGGACCTGCCGCCCACCGGGCAGGCGATCGGCCCCGGGGTGCCGCCCCTCTCTCCTTAAGGATCCCACCTTCCTCCCCGCTCCTATCCCACCCCACCTCCCTTCCTTCCTCGCCGCTTCCTCCTCATGTCAGTTTTCCCCTGGGTCTTGTCTTCCCAAGCGTTCCTCCCGGTGCACGGGGCCCCTCAGCGGTGCCGCTGTTGGGGCGCGGCACTCTTGTCTCACGCTGGCTGCACTTCACTTGGCGCTGCCTTGCCTTGTGTCACGGTTGCATCGCCTCTCAATGTCTTCTTGCCTCTGCCCCACCTCACAGCTGCCTTATCTCATGCTGGTCTTGCCTCATTCCCACCTTGCCTCTTGCCTGCCGTACCTCACGGCTGCCTTGCCTCGTGTGGCTCCTTCTCCTCCTGCCTGCCACTCCTCTTGGCCACCTCGCCTCTCCCTGGCTTCACTCCGTGGCCACCTCACCTAGCATGCCTGCTCTCCTCACACCTGCTACCCTTCACAGCCGTCCCACCTCCTGGCCCACCCTCCCTTTGGCCTCAGCTATTACAGACCTGCCACTCCAGCTCCTGCATCCCAAACTTTGATGTTTTTAAGGGTTAACCATAGACCACCAAGGCCTCCATTCTCTCCCTGGCTGTGTGGCACTGCAACCAGAGACCTTCTGTCCAGGAGAGTCCAGCAGAGCCCAACACTGAGCTCCTGCCTGCAGCAACAGAGTCTGTCTGTGAGCGGCCAAGTCATCTCTGTTTTGTTTCAATTCGTGTCCTCGAAACAATTCCTTCCCACATCCCCTGAACAACTCCCAAGCTAAAATTACACATACCATGGAAAGCAAGAAAGTCTCCTTGTTTTCAGACTGCACCAATTAAGCTGTGTGCAACTCTGAGATGGCTACTGCCAAAATGAGAACTTTCCATTTCTGTCATGCATGCCCGTTTCCTTCGTGTTTAACTTTCAGCCTCTGAAAACTTGCATATGTGTGTACGTGGGGTGACAGAGAAGAAGTGTAGAAAGAAGCATTTTGCACCGTCAGATATTCAAATACACAATAGCAGCCATAGAGTGATTTTGAGGGTGCACAAAAGAGAAGGAAATGGACATTTACTTTCTTCAATGGGAATGGCATTTTTCTGCATCCTTCTGTACTGCATTATGTATGTGGGATTTTAAATTTTAAAAGCAGTACCTCAAGCAAATTCAACACCATCTCTGTATCTCTTCTGCCGTCTTTGAGGGAGAAAAAGGTTCTAGGTTTACAAACATTAGTCTGCCTTTTAGGGAGCTGCTGATCTAGGATTTTTCTGGGCACCAGCCTGTCAAACAGGATACAAATACCTGTAAAAACTTAGCTCTCCTTCTTCTGTTCTGAAATCAAAAGTCTGAGCACCCAAGAGTGTTATCTGCACCTACAGAAAACTTCATCTGTCCCAGTGGAGCTCCTTGCCTGGTCCTAGGGACATGGCACTGAAAGTCCTGTGCTGTACTTTGCAAAGTTGAGGATAATTAATAATTTTATGATCATTGCCTTAAGTGACAATATAAATCTGTGTTGGTTATTATGCCATTCTCAAGCCCATCCCAAAAGAAGATCTCCCACCCCAATGGGAGAGATGTTTTACGTACTTCAGACAGAAGGAGGAACCAAGCCCCAAAGAGCTAGCACAGGAATAATATCACTGATGGGAAACACAAGGTGTGTTTCTTAAACTGGGACTAAAATGACATAGATGTCTTGTAATCATTTAAGGTGAAAGTTTTACAGTGTGATTTCTTCTTTAGGTGATCGTGCTTTTTGGACTTAACAGCATAAACCACACCAATACTTTTCCAGCACTGGAGAAGTGCAAATCTGAAGGCTTATTGGGATGTTTGGATTACTTCAAAGCCCTCTCTGAAAATTACAACATTCAGGGTAACCTGCCTTTTCTTGAAAAGTGGAGCTCACATTATTATAAGGATTTTTGAAAACATCCATGACCTGAACTTTCAGGGAAGATATAATTTGGATATTTAGATGTAAGTTAAGTAGATGTAATAAGCAAAAGCAAAAAAACCCCCCAAAACGTAATCAACACTGCAAACATAAAATTCAAGAAAAAAAGTAGAACCTACCACAAGTAAAACTTAAAGACTTTTGGAAATAAATGCCTGTTTGTCTCTTCTAGCTAGCATAACATAATGTGTGGAAGAAAATGATGTTACTGCTTCTCAGAAGTGCTCATAATTTAGAAGTTCCTACTTTATTACTTTTATTATTGCTATCATAAAATCTTTACTTTTTTGTATCAGTAGGAAAGTACTGGCCTATTGCAGGTTTTGAGACTTCTTTCTGTATGTTATCCAGCAAAAGCTGCTACATGGGTAAGGTCTTACACAGATGTTTATGCCAGCACTGGAATAAAACAGGAGGGGTCCATCATTCACTGGTGGCAATATATTTATGCAGAATAGCCAACATAATGCAAGTAATTATTTCCATACTGGTATTGAATAAATGGGCTTTTAGTAAACCAGCAGTCACGAAGCCTTTAACACTTACTGATCTGTGTGGCAAGCCAAGAAACTAATTAAACTGAAAAAAGAACTGGAAGTGAGTTTTGGGAGTTGCCGGACATGTCTCTAATAGCAGGCTCCAAAGTCCCTTTCAGACACTTTCCCAAGGTTTCCTGACTTTTTTTTTTTTTAACACCAACTTCTCTGTCTCTCTAATCAAGAGGAAATGGGCTTTGCATAGCTTTTGTCATGGATTCAAAGTGCAAGCTGCAGTTTTACTTGAAATCCAAGGCAGCTCTAAACCAAACATTTTGTTCAATTGAAATGGCACTATTGTGCCCCCCCTGATGGGTATGTGCACAGCCAAACAACAACATGGCTTTACTCTGCAAACAAGAGGCCCCAGCCTGGGCAAATGCAGTTCATAGGAGGTATTGTCTTCCTCACAACAAAACTCAGCACTTAGTCTATGTGTTTTCAAAGTATCGTGTTAAATCCAGTTATTCCTTTAAACATCCCTGAAGTTTGACGAAAAATGTTTTAACTCCATTCTAAAGACTGGGAAACGAGATGGAGGCCAAAGATTTTAAGTTTGTGTGTCTAAATTGGTATGTCTAGATTCAGATGTCCAGAGCCAGTTGAAGGCTACAAGAGAAAGCTATTACTGATTTTTTTTTCCATAGATATGCTTAGACGGTTTATCCTCAGAATTCTGGTTTTCAAGTTTTGATCTAAGAAGTTTGCTCAGTGCAAATGATGTGACTCAGGAGGTGAAATGGTGTAGAAACTCCAGAGGCAGTAGCTTCTGTTCAAATGGTGCCATTTCTCTATCTCTGGCAGGACTATGTAGTAGGAGTGCTGGAGCGCAGTAGGATTGTGCAGTAGGATTATGCAGTAGGAGTGCAATTTGGGTAATACCTGATTTTATAGGGCATTTCCGTTTGGAAGGAACGAGTATTCTGTGCAAGAGGTATGCAAATGAACAGAGGGCATGAGGAAGTAAGCTCAGCCTGCATGCACAAAGCCAGGAAGATCATATTTGAAAAGAACTGCATCAGTTATGGAATGGGGTGCAGTGCGTCCATCCTTGGCTCAGTCCCTTCCCCTCATCAGCATTAGAACAGTGGTATTGGGGCCCATAAACCATCAAGTTTATGGACCGTGACACTCTCCACAGCCTTCCCAAACATAAATAAAACCCATTTCTTAGTCTAATCCTCTGCAACGTACAGTAGTAACTGAAACATATTTGCCTGTCCCAATACACTGAGTGTAGTGTGGTCTCCTGGACGATAAGCCACAGAGAATTTAGGGATTTTCAGCTCTAAACCACTATGTGATCATAGTGATACAGTGACCAATAATGTCCTGCATGCTTTAGCTGTAACTGCCCATATGCATTTTGCCAGTGGTGAGTCCAGATTTGCTCTCAGATTACTGAACTGAGTCTTGCAGAAAAGGAAGACTGGAAATTGAATCGGAGGTACTGAATGCCTGCCATTTTCTCCTTCTATGGCTGGGACTGGCAGCCCCATTCCCCTTCTCTGCCAGGGCGGTTTGTGGTTGGACAGAGCAGAGACCAAGAAGTGTCTGTGTGTCTCCACTCTGCCTATCAGCCAGTAGATAAACTGACCATGGCCAAGGCCAGGGCTCCTTTCAAGGCCAGTTAAAGCATTTGGATTTCTCTTGCTTTGATCTGTAAACAATGTATGTAATTACCTGTAAATAAGGTCATCGCACACTGTAATTGTTAGCTTGTAAGTAGAGCTAGACCCTCACATCATGCAACAAACAATAACAGAACCTGAGTCACTGAGAGCAGATACCCAGGCTCCTGTGGGTTCTGCCACATCCAGGAGCTTTCCATTGCTTCTCACATATCCTGATAATTTCCCTTGAATTTTTCCCAATGCAATGTGCATACCAGGACTGGGCTGTACAGAAGAGGCAGAATTTTCTGCAGCTATGCTTCTAGCAAATGACATTGTCATCAGGAACATCAAAACAAAGCATCCCACCAAAAAAAAGAACAAAGCTTAGTCCTGTAGCTATTTTTTTTCCAGGTTTTGGTTTGTTGTTTTTTTAAGCCCACAAAACATCCACTTGTAATAGCTATCAGGCTCCACAGAGTGGAGCAGGCTTAATAAAAATCAGTAATTCTTCTTTCTTACCTCTTCTGTAGTGCTAGAGTATTGAAGAGTAGTTGTTGTAATCCAGGCTTTCTCTGTTACTGCAGATTTCAAGTCAAAGTAGAGGTTTTCAATGGGATTTTTACTGAAGTGTTCAGTCACATTTCTGACGAACATCTCTGTGCTACTCTTCAACACATTTTCAGGCCTAGAAGTAACACCATTCGAAGAGGGGGATGTAGGTCTAGTACTCCACACAGAAGTGTCTGCATCTTGGAGATCTAAGACAAACAAAGGAAAGTGATTAAAATCAGCTCTACACTTTTATAAACAATTCATTAGATTCAATAAATGTGGCTGATACAACTTCCAAGTAGTTTAAGTGCACCAGTCAGTTCTGAAGGTTTTTTTAAGTGCAAACGTGTTTTTGCATCAATACCAAAGCCTGCGAAACACAACCAGAAAAAAATTAATGTCTCTGAACATTCATACCATTCATTTTTAATATAGTCCATCAGTGATTCTGAAGAGAAAGGTTGTACTTTGTCATTGAGGACACAATGTTTTCACTTGCAACTTTTCCACTGGCTTGTATCTATCAAATGGCACACAGTATCGGCTTTCTATTGTCAACCCTCTCCCCTCGTTTCTGAGTGCATGGGCCAGATTCTCATCTGCCTTTTCCTGGTGTAAGTTTAAAACATGGCTTTATTCAGTCTAATTTTTCAAGATGATTTTTTCAAGATTTTTCTTCTCAAGATACTTGTTCAAAATAAGTTCCTTGTGCTCACATGAATATTTCTCTTGCTTTCTAAAATCAGTCCTATGCAAACCCCATGCTAGTCTCTGACTGCTGCCTTCCCAAGGCTCAGCTAACGATCTATCACTTAATTGAAGTATCTGTAAATATGACTGTGAATTCGCTTTTTTAGTCACGTATCCTTCAGAGAAAGCCAAAGTTGCAATTAGAGCTCAGGAAAGATTTTACTACACGTTTTTCCTCCACATTTTCATGGCTCTTCCTCCCCATTGGTATGTATTTAATATCCTTTCTTTGTGGCTGTGAGGGCAGGGTTCAAGCTGTGGTGGCCTCTACATCTGGTAGCATCACATTTCAGCTAAACTATTGGAATTACTCACTGGCCCCTTCCCACAAAAAGCTGCCCTGCCATTGCTGTAACACAGCTAGTGTGTATTGGCACGATGCCCAAGACACTTTGTCTGTCCTTGAACTGGGGTCTCCAACATGACAGAACCTTGTTTTGCTGCTGAGCCACTGGGCTGGTTGCCATTTATAACAACTTTAGCTCACAATTCCTTTAAAAACAAAGTAGTGACTGGGTTAAATTGCAGCAGAAGCTTTCAAATGCAATTACTTCGTGTGAAATTATGTCTTAGCTGGCCAATGTGTGATTACCTCTTACCCAAAGGAGAAGTGGGTGAGCTTCTATGAAATCAACATTATCGGGTTTTTGGTATATGTGTAAATATATATGTTAACATGTTTATGTAAATAAATTTGCAGCACTCTCATTTGCACAGAAAAGTGATATTGTAAACCCTAGTAGGACACATTTCCATGCAAGTGTTTCCTGTGCTTGACAGCATAGTGCATTCACCTGGTACCTGGTTCTGGAACTTTTTGAAAAGTAGTGGTTTACTGGAATGTTTTGGTATCCAGAGTAGATGTTTTCCTTCCTTTTATCTAACTGTGCTTCTCTGGAAATAAAAAAAAATTCCAAGTCCCCAGTAAATTACAAAAAATGTTGATCAAATATTTTTCCAAATCAAGGCAGTGAAAACAATACTACAGATCCAATTCTTCCCTCTTACACTTGTGCAAAGGGTTTCATCAAAACCTCAGGTCTCGTCCAACTCTGCACAATCATCTTCAGGCTGCTGCCTTTGCAGAACCCCCTGTGGAGAGCCTAAGGTGCAGAGTCTGCTGTAGTCCTGTGTCACATACCTTCATAGTTCCCACGAGAAGGACAGGAACCTTATGCTCAAGCTGTCATCAGCTGCTGCAACAAACCCATTAGCGGGCACAAGTCCTGATTTAGTATAGATTCCATGTCAGTCATTGTTCCTGAAGATCTCCTATTATTTGTGGGTCTCTGATAGTCTACGGTAGGCAACTAGAAATCCTAGCCCCAAGGACTCGGAAAGAGCTCTATGCCTCTCAGATATCTCTGAGTTCGGCAAGAAGTAGAGCTTACTGATACAAAGAGAGCAGAAAAAGGGTATGTCTGAGCAGTCAGCAATTGCTTAGGAAAAAAGGCCACTCAGTTGAGTTCCTAAATATACATTTACACACCCAACGTGAAAACAAGCTAAAAAAAAAATCTTGGCTTAATTTCCAGACAAATAGCAATGATTCCAGCAGGAAGGCATTTGCATTCCAGTGCAATTGTGCTTTAGGAAAGCTGCTCCACCATAAAAGGGAAGCTGGTGCTGCCAATGACATCTATGGGACTCAGCAGCCAGGGGATAACTGGCGTTCTTAGTGCAGGAGTGGAGGGGAGAGATCGAGTCCTGGAAGCAAAACACTTGGTCCTCAGAAAAGTTCCACCAGCCCAAGGAGGTCCTACGAACAAGCACTGGGTCACTGCATGACCCATCTCTTCTTGTTAAGCTTTGGGCTATTCTGGGTTTCCAGCTAAAGGATCTTTCCCAGAAAATACTGGTTACAGTCTGTTACTGGTACCCTATGGGTAGAAGTGACTTGTGTATAACACTATGTCATACTGGAACTTCAGGTCTATGTACCAGTACGTTCCATATATCCTAAAGTGGACTGGCTAATGGGGTTCATATCTGCCCCCACTTTAAGAAAGTCAGAATCCATGTTTATATTTTAAGTAAAACCACTATTGTGATCCTAGCATAAGGACCCTCATAGCTATTCTTCAGTAGCAGGCACTTAAAAAAGAAAACGGCATATTATAAGCCCTATGTAGCAGATTTCTACACAACTTGTGTTCCAATTTTTTTTAACCAGAGAAACCTCACCTCCTGTCTGGACATTAGTAAAGTACACAGAAATCTCAACAGTGGGATTTTTCAGATGTGTTCAGCATTGTTCTAGCAATCTCTTTGGAAATCAGTCATAAAACTGTTTTGGGGAACAGAACAGCAGCACTGACACTGATGCGGATCACTAGTGGCTGGATGATATACAGTGTGTGAACATAATACTGTAATCATCAGTAGCACACCCAGGAGAAATTATGATGTTCTGACTAAGTGCATATTTCATCCTCGGGGTGTACTGCAAACCGCATCCATCCGCACAGCAGCAGGCTGTTTACCAGGAAGGGAATTCCACACGTTTGCATGTATGATTAGGAAAAGTGCTGATTAGTTGTCAAGAACTGAGAACCAAACAGTGGTACCTTCAGCCTCAGCTGAGCTGGCATAGTGCAGCTTTCTGAAATAGCTCACATTGTACTGATCTGCCTACTCTGTTAGAACACAGTTTCAGAAAACTAAGGCTGAACTGCTAGTGAAACATAATTGAATCACATGTCTAGTGTATAAGATAAAAAATACTCTGTCAGACTGCATCTAACTCACTGTAAGGCTTGAAACAAGAATGGATTGCTTTAAGATCCCTTTATGGGCAGAACAAAATAAATTATCTTTTTAGATAACTCCCTGTAAATAAAAAACCCATAATTCAGATTTCTGTTGTATGTAGGAGTATGACAGAAGAATATCCACTAAATATCCTTTCTTTCCCATTCAATGTAGACTTTTAAAACCTGCAATATCTGTGCAGCTTGAAAATTTTTACTTTCTTTATTTGAATGTTGTAGAAGTTAGTATCTCATTTGTATCTCATGTCAGACAAGTCGAATGTCTCCAAACTCCAGTCTCATCCTGAGCTGCTCTTTTACTTGCTTGTTTTAGAAATGCTGAAGAACTTAAAAGGTTCTTTCAGCATCAGTGGTAGCAGAACACCCATTTAACTATGACGCTAACACCACTGCTGTACCAGCCTTATTTCTGACACTATGGGTAGTTCAGCTCACCCTGAAGTGGATTTTTGGTCACTGGAAGGGCATCTAGACTCCATTAACTCCATGGATTACACCTCTACTGAAGAGAGCTCAGAAACTTGGTAACTATGGAGACACCTAGGTCTTGGTTCAGTTGCCTAAACCTACTGGAATCTGAACTGCCCTAGGGCATCTGAGGCATATGCCCAGGGCTCTCATAACACTTATGGGAAACGTATGTCTTTCTGGGCTGGTAGTCAGAGATCGAGTGGAATATCCTGGAGCATCTCAAATGACAAAAAGCACCTTGCTGAGATAAGTAAAATAATCACTTCCTCACCTACATTTAGACACTGAGAAGTTCAAACCCACTCCAGCTTCTACATGGAGGTCCCCACAAAATAAAGGGAGAGAATGTAATAATGAAAAATACCAGCATAGTTGTTTGGAATTGGCATCTTTGTTAGCACTCACAGGAGAAGATGAAATCATAAAGCAGGACTTGCCATCCTCCTGATTGCTCTGGGAAGCTGTGCCTATTGTTCCTTTTTTTCCCCTATGAAAGTAGCTGAGCTGTTTTTGTTCAATATTCTTTGTGCTGTGGCTCATTGAGACTTTGAAAATTTACAGAGCCCAAAGACCTAGACTACACTGCAGATTTCTCAGTTTCTTTTTAGAAAATCTAAACCCACATTTATCTTTGAGCTTCTGTCAGTATGCTGTTGGATTGTGTACAAGATCTCGTAATTATGTCCAAGGATCTGACATTGATGCCTGTCTTTGTTCAGATCGAGCTCAGCAAAAGTGGTCAGCCATGTATTTCTTTGACCAAAGAAAGAAGATTCAAGTAATTTTTGATATTTCATGGATTCACATAGATGTTAGCAAACTCTTATACTTACAAAACCCTATAAGATCACTTGGAGAGATTAAAATGAATTTCAGTGAATGTATTTTAGGAAAAATGTTTGGGGTCAACTTAAAGGTGGAATGCAAATATTTTTTTCTCACTGTTCTAATTTATCCTGAAGTAATTTGTAAAAGTTACACACACAAAAAATTCCAACCTGTAGTGAACTTATGGACGGATTACTGCAGTATCTACAAACACTAAAGGTGTGGAAAGCTTAAAGCCTAAAGATATTTACATTATTTCAAAAATGGGTAAGAGTTGCTGCCTTTTCTGTGCTTCTGCCACCTTTCTTTGGTGCTTTTCCACCTTCCCAAGAGTCCCAAGAAGATGCATGTGCTTCCCTATGTTCTGCAGTTGCTACTGCTGCTCCAGTGGTTTAGAGCACGCTTGGAGTGTGCACTGCTCTGGCCTCTTCTGTGATCCATCTCAGCCACTGACGCATCAACAATGTCATATGAACTTAATTAGCTGAAGTTCTGATTAGGAGGCAGATAAACTGAAAGGGGGATAAAGGGAAGAGAAAAACTCGTGAAAGAAATGATCCCAGACAACAAAAACCAAGGGTAGAAAAGGTGGAAGGAACAGTGTGAATGTCACATGGCACATCAGACTTCAGCTCATACCTGGTATCTGGTATTTTGTCTATTTTAGGCTGCAAACAAACAAGAGATAGAAAGATGCTCTAGTTGTTATTTGAATTCCTTGTCCAACATGTTTTACATCTTTGTAGATCCCACTATGGTTCTTCAGCGCTTGGCACACAACTGTAAGTAAATCCTCCACAAAATCAGCTACTCTTTTTGAATGTCTCGATATCCACAGCTCTAGGGTTGTCCTTACCATGTATGATATAAGAGAAATGCAGTGAAGAGCATCGTACTACAAAACAGTTCATGTCACCTTCTGCATCCAGACTGCTCTACAACCTGTGTGAGAGTCTCCAGAGCTCAGTGCATAACTGCAGCATACAGCTAGGCCTTGTGTCTCCTTATTTGAACTATTGTCTACTTAGTGAGTAGTTTTGAGGTTTGTTGGTAATATTCAAGGTGCCACATAGCATTGCATCTGTTCTTAATTGGATATTTTATTAAAATTAACCTACCCAGAACAAAAGAAGCTTGTAAGAATTGCTTATGCAGCTCAGGAGTGACATCAGTGTTAGTGTGTCAGCATTCATGGTGGACATTTGCTCCACAAGTGTTATTTACATGCAACAGTCGTTTTTTTCAGTCATCCCGCCTTCTACCTCTTCGCCTACCCCATCTTTTCCTCCTGCCTGTTTCCATTCTTGTTCCTTCTCCTGGTTTCTGAGCTTAGAGAAGCTCTGAACCCAACAGCAGGCTGGTGAAAAGAAGGCTTTAGCACTACTGAGATTTTTTCTCTCTCTGCCCAGAATGTCTTCATGAATTTGGTGGGAAATGAAGTGTCACTTTCTCAAGGGATATTGATACCTTATGACCGTTCTTCATGTTAGCTGTTTCAGCTGGAGGCCAGATTCAAACATGAGTTTGTGTGAGAAGGACTGTTTGCTGCTAGATTTAGAATTGTCTCTGAGTGAGCAGAGATGGGATGTATATACCCAAATTGATCCTGATTTCCACAAACAGTCATGTAAGTCAGGACTGTTGCAAAACATGTAAATCCAAACACATCTCAGATGGCTAATTTGAAATCCAAATCCAAGCTCAGACTTTCCCCGGGCTCAGAAAAATCATGTTTGATATTTGAGTAAGCTCCAGAATAAAAGGTAGTTGCAGTTACTGGGTTTGGCACTTGTACTCTAGCTGGGCTGATATTTGGCATGCAATTCAGTGAGCTACTCCTATGCCAAAATATAACTATTTTTATGAGTACTGTGAAAACAGAGGGTAAATTATAGCAAAATATGGTGTTTGTCAGGAATTGAAAAACTTACAGCCGTTTCAGCTCCAAAGATTTTGCTCAATTTTTACTATCTTAGCTAAATATAGACCAAATATGTTATTGTAGGCTGATCCACTTCTGCTTGTACTGAAAGCATATAGATGTTCTCGGAAGACTAATTTTACACATTCAGCATTGAAAACTTTGACATGCATATGGATGCCATGACCAGAGTTGGGGGCATTAGATTTTGTTCTCATAGTACTTACTACTATTTGAAAAATTAATCTCTTTG
Source organism: Mystacornis crossleyi (assembly GCA_013400655.1). Taxonomy (NCBI): domain Eukaryota; kingdom Metazoa; phylum Chordata; class Aves; order Passeriformes; family Timaliidae; genus Mystacornis; species Mystacornis crossleyi. The sequence continues at coordinate 43,240 of VYZQ01020112.1, forward strand.
CACTACTTCGACTTTATGAGCTTCTTATATTCCCAAAATTCTTAGTTAGGTATTGAGGATTCTAATATTTTGTTGATTTTTCAGCAGAGCTTCCCAGAGCTGTCAAAAATAAGATAAGTAACACTCTTAGAAAGGATTGACAGGCCTGCTTATGGAGAGAGTTTCAGGAAAATTAAGGTAAATTTATTTAAGAACTGAGCACAGTAAATAGATGAGAAGGTGCTTTGATATCCCATGACAATTGTCTTGGTGCTTATTGGTCTTAAATTGCTTCTCCTCTGAGGATGATTAAGAAAAGTATATAAGGTTACTTTAACTTTGTTAGGCCACACTCCATCCAGCTACCTAAAGGAAAAAACACTACCCGTGTACCTCACCTGAACTGTTCATAGTGTCTTTGAATATGCAAGCCATATACACCCCACAGGACTTAAAACGATTCTGCCTTTTTAATCTCTAACATATATGGGAGAGCTGGGATGGCCACTTTTCCATTCCCTGATTCTGCAAATTATCCTTTCATACCTCCACTCAGGTGAATAGTCCTGGTCCTATGAGTAGAGTTCTGCAAGTGCAAATTTGCTGAAAAAAATGGTACCCTGCCTTACAATAACTATGAGTTTAGAAAGAATGAGGATTTGGTTTAAATACTCTGAAAACTTGGCCATATGCAAAAGTTTTGGGTCATAAAACATTTTGTTAACCCTGTAAAGACAAGAATTAACTGTTCCCCAGTAAAAAGATGTCTGTAGGTTGTTCTTATTTACTATGAAGAACTCCTTAACAGTGCACAAGAACAATATTAACAGGATTTCCAGGAAGGATCAACAACAGGACATTGAAGAAAGCATTATTAAGCAGGATTCAAACCATTCTACCTTCCATTTTGCCATGGACATGGAAACCCACAACTACACAGATCTAGTGGTAGGTGTCTATAGGTATGTGCACAGATCTTTGCATTTCAAGGTGCTATTCCAAGAATTTCTGAGACTTTTGATTCAGTTCATTATTCTCAGGATTTTGAGTGTTCTCATGTATATGGCATCTAAGAGCAAAATTACACTAAGTAAACACATGAATGTGTAAGCCATGACTGTTCTAATTATGCATTTAGGTTAATCAGAGAAATAATTGTGCATGTGTTTGATTTTCAGATGTCTTCTTGCTCTTGACAGATTGAATCTGGATTTGTATGACAAAATGAATGGGGAAGAGAACTTCTTTGCATTCACATTTTAAAAAGTACTAGGAATTAGTACCCATAGTTTAGAAATGGAAAAAGGAAATGACACAATAATAGTGAGCTGAGCTTACATATAAGCACATTGATCCAAAGATTGGGAGTAAACAAAAGGAGAGACATCCTGAAAATATAAAGTGGCTTAAAAACTCCATCAGTTGTGAGAAAGACAGCACTCATCTCAGCTGTTCTTTAATAGTTCTCAAAACGCTTTTCAACTGTGAAAAACATTCTTCTGTATGAATAAAATACCATAACTTTTCACATTTGAGTTAGCATAACAGAGACATTTTTGTTACCGAAACTCCCAGGATATTTTCTTGAAGGAATAACTCACCTTGCTTTGAGCACAGATTTACATAAACAGGTTTTCCTGTCTCGCTGGTTTTTAGCTGCATCCATGTATGAAGGTATTTTTTACTCCGCTTAGCCATTACCTTCTGACCTTGTTTCGTGAGAAAAAGAGAGCTGTTGGCCACCTTCAGGAGCCCATCCTCATGGCAATTCCACTTGACTGCCTGGGCACAATCGACGATGATGCTGCGAGATGACAGAGCAGAGTGTGTAGAGATGCTCAGGCACTGGGCAGACTTCACATGGAGGAGCCTGTCATCTGCCAGCCACTGCCACTTCTGGTTCGGGCTGGTCATGTTGCACTTTTCCATAATGACTCCTCTCTTTTCTGAAAGACACTGCTGCTTCTGGACATGGATAATCAGAAACCCTTCTGGGAATGGAAAATTCCAGAAAAATACAATAGATTACATATTTACTTGACAAAAAGAAAATTCTCAATGATTTAAAATACATCAGCAAATAAATATCTCTTCCCACTTTCTGTGTGTTGAACTTTTCATGAAACTTCCCCTAAGTTGAACCTATTTAAAAAAAACCCCTCCAAACACAATACCCACATGATGCATGTGCCGGTAATGTAAATAATGAAAATGAAAAACCCCAACCTATTGTGGCAATGTTATGTTGACCTTCATCTTATATAAAAAGAAGAAAAAATTAAACTGGATATAAAAGAAATCCAAGAACTATTAACTTCAAACACCAGTTCCTCATTTCCCCTGCTTGAAAGCATTACGAAGATCTATATGACTCCTCAGTCTCTGTTTCAGTTTTACAACACAGACTTTAAAAAATATAGTGTACTTCCTGCAAGTTGATTTAGTAATATTCATAATGTTTCTGAGGGAAACATATAGGAGGATATTCACAAATCTATGTGTCTCTCAGTGCCTGTGTTACAGGAATGGAGGTTCTTTAGTGATAGGAAGTACATCTGTTTTACTGGATTTATTCCAACGTCCCTAGCTGTTAGCTTTGTGACCATTCCAATTCACATAAGATTTGCTCTCTGTGTCACCACTCTTAAACACCAACTATTCAAATGAAGAAAATTACAATGCATTCATCAAAACCCCACAAAGTTACCAATGCAAAATGTGTACTTGTTACAGAACATGGAATTGGTTATTTCAAATGCAGCCTCCCTGCCATATCATGTTAATGTTCTTTGGTTTTGATCTCAGTTATTCAAACATTTCCAGCCCCATTAGTTACACAGTGCTAAACCAAATGTGTATTTATTTCCTTCAGTTGATGCTGTCATTCCCTTGTTTTTACAGACCTGGGTATTTTCTAACTGAGCATTGCAGAAAGCTCCTGTCTCCTAAAGTTTCACAAAGGCTGAATAAAAGATAGAAATCTCCCATTTGAAGCATTTTTCCCAAAAATTCAGCTCCTGGATTGTTTATCAGGAGACCTCAATAAAAGAAGATGTATCTCCAGCATAGAAGAAAGCAGTTTATTTTCCTTTGGAAGGAATCTAAACAGAACAGGCTATGTTGGCCCTGCCCCTCATTCCTCTGGTATGAAGCCCAGAGAAGAGGTGACTCGGATTTAGTAAGTCACCGGCTGTGCCGGAGGGCTCTGCTCAGTGGCAGAAAGGGCAATATGGCAGAGGGGAAGTGGGGAGAGACACTTACCTGAGAATGTCAAGGCAAGACAGGTAGAAACAAGGACGTGAAATAAAGAATCCATTTTCCCTCTAGCAACTCCCCATGCTTCTCTTAAAAAAACCCACCTCAGATAAGTGAAGCGAAGGCTAGGAAGGAAATGTGCCTTCACAGGGGGAAAAAGTCAGTGACGAGCACTTCCTTCTATTCAATTGTTTTGGGGGGTTTTACAGCACTTTGTCCTTTCATATGATTCTTTGGTTTACTAGTTGGTTTATTTGGAAAAATAGAAGCAAAAGAGAAGTTTTCAAACGCCTGGGAAATTAAAAGAGATTATATTGAATCTCTTTAGATTAAAAGACAGGGGATCATACTTTTGTGTAATTTGTTGCCTGTGAACTATTACGAATCTACAGGTCATCTGGATGGTGCTGACTAAGTATATTCTGTATTATTCAGGGAACAAACACGTATTTTTTTGTAACTATACATAATCAAGCAAAATCTCAATATTAGTATTTCTAACTCTACAAGTTCTAAAAGCCAAGTGGAGGGTGGGGAGGAATGGGAAGAGGAGGAGGCAAAGCTCTGGCATCTGTACCAGGTCTTACAGAAACTCCCCCTGAGGAATCAAGTGATGCTGGGTTTGCCTTCCCATCAGGTGGTGCACCTTGCTCCATGTCAGTGGGGGATTGCCTGTGTCCTCTGGATTGGTTCCCAAGCGGTCTGAAGCCATGGTGGAGGCTAACCAAATCATGCAGGGCTGAGCCTGTTTATGGGGGTACAAGAGTGTGTGTGCATTAACTACTCTATGCAAGAACAGAGACTTCAGTTACTGTTTTATATTAAGGGTAATTTATTAGCAGTATGAAGCAAAATCAACATCACTGCATTAAAAACTCATTATACCCTGTAAACAGACTTCCCAGTGCTGTAAGTCATAATGCCAACTTTGCATCTCTCTTAAAAACAACTTTTACTGAACAATAAAGGAAACAGTCATAGCAGCATTTTCTCTCTTGTATAACCTGTCATGGAAGAGTCCGTATCACTAAAGGCATCTATCTCTTACTGAAAGAGATAGAGCAGATAAACAACATATGCAAAAATTTCTGTATTAATAAAAGACAGACAAATATTTAAAATCCTTACCATTTAATATATGCTACAAAGTTTCTTTTAAAAGTAGAATGACTTACACAATTTACAAATACACTGGATTCAGGTCTGTAGCAGAAGCATGTTCTTAGACAATCAACAGTATAAGGTAAATACATACACACTGAATAACAGACATTGTGCTCTGCAACTGCTCTGTAAGACCTACAGTAAATACACATTTAATAGTTAATAGTATGAAGAACATATATTTCCATATAAAATATTAACTGCTTTTGAATATTTTCAAAAACAAGATCTTTAATTTTTTTATTATCTCCTTTTTTTTTAATCCATAGTTGAACACTTGCAATTTTAGCAGCAAGAATATTATGTGGCCAGGAAACAAGCTCACCACATAATCAGTAATAGCACTTTACAGTACAGTTGACAGTCCATTCACAAGACAGTTTGCAAACGTCAAAGCTTTTATACACTTGTTAAACATTTCTTCTGTAGAAGTCCCAATGTCCATCTGACTGCAGCAGTGGCACATACATACATTCCATATGGCAGATATCAGCATTACAGAATTAAACCCACCTTTAGATACATACACAAAATCCATGTGTAGTTTCAGTACAGTACCTTCTTTATAAATCATTTTTGGGAAGCTCACAATACATTCATATATAGTAAGGGTCCAGCAATCTCTGTACTTTTGCCAAACCGTCCACAATCCTTCCAGAAGTTGGCCTCAAAGCCGTCTTTCCCACTGCAGTAAACTCCTTGAAGAAGCTGCTGGTAGGTAATGAAACAAATTACCTCAAGAGACTGACATTCGGTTTTACCCTCCTCGGCTTCACTGGACAGCTTCTGCAGAAAGTCTGCTTTCGTACAGACTCAGTGCATGGTGCACAAATTCATACTGCTCGCTGGTCTGAACCATTCCACCGCTGGAAAGGAAACACACTGGACTGAAATCTTATTTCTTAAGACTATAACACCCTCCAGCTCCTGCCAGCCCCATGGTCACCAGATAACACAAGCCTTTTTCTCCGTTTTTGACTTAGAGTTTGCTTGAGTAAGTGGGGGATTTTTGTCGGAACAGAATTACTTTCTTCACGACTTACGCCATCCAGCACATGCCCAATATGAACAATTCCCAGTTCCATCAGGGTAAGAAGTAGAGAAGAAAACATCTGGTATCTACAGTGTTAAAACCTACATTTCCAATTCAGCATATTCAAAGAGAATTTTGCTCAGTTACTTGGGCAAGGAAGGCCAGATACATGGATGCAGCATTACCACTGGTAGAGCACGGAAGTAGACAGAATCTGGTCTTTCATTTTTGTCTTTTACTAAAAATGTAACCTTCTGTGACCTGCAGATGGCCTGTGCAGAGAACAGCTCTTCCTGTCCTCCTTCTAACGCCTACAATGCATCCTGTCCGAACAGCCACCACCTACAAAATTTTACAACAGTGAATCATTTCACCACCAACAATGCAAAAGAGTTTAACCTAACCATAAAAAGAACTAGTTGCAGCCAGCTTGGATTAAATGCCTACATTTTATACATTCACCTGATAAAAATCAATTTTTCAGGTCTAAGTATGAGGATCAAGTCCCACATCTCCAGTGCCGGTTGCAGTGTGGTAGGAAGGGGATGTCCTACAGGAGGTAGGTGTGGTAGGAGTGGTACCATTTAGCTCTGAAATTAAACTGAGCCTCTTTCTGTCAATACTGAGGTATTTGAAGTCTCCCTTCTCATGGAGCAAGGCCTCAAGTTTATTTAATTCCATTTCTATTATCTCATCTGCCAGGGTTTTCAAAGCTGTCTACTCTGCTTCTAGAAAAAAGCTCCTCGTTCATCCTCAGCGTACCCTGGAGCAGCTAGTTACCTTTGGACTAAATGATGGAAGACCTCTTTGGAAGGAAGACATTAAGATATGTATCATATTTAGCTTCAGTTAGATCTCCATTGAAACATTCTAATTTGTGAGGTATTTGGATCCAGAGCCCTGCTGGAGCCAGATATCTTACAGGAGCAGGTCTGACAATCTCATGAGATCCCTAGTAACAAATATGGTACTGCTACACCAAGCTATTTGAAAAATGGTAAAACTGCCTCAGCAAGTGTTGTCCTTTAGTATTAGAGAAAGTTATCTACAACCACAGGGTCCTTTTATATTCTTCAGTGCTACTGGATGGCTGAATGGCTATGGCAGGAAAATCATAATTAAAATAATACCTACTTCTTTAAGCAAGTGACTTTAAGCTGTGTTCCTCCAATAAGCTCAGGCAAATGTAGAACACCTTTTAGTGAGCTGCATGGCTGTTATGATATGCTATTCCTAGGAACAAAATCACAGGTCCCATCCAGCCCAAAATGCAGCACTCGTAGCTTTGCCAACAAAGACATCCACAAATTCATAACTCTTGGCTGCCTTTTGCCTTCAGCTGCTTTCCTCTGTGCTTGCCCCCTGCCTGGAGATGCAGTGAGATACTAAAGGTGATGGGAGGGCTTTGCTCTGGTCCTCTGTGCTGCCTTGTCTCCTTCCTTCCTCCTCACTGCTGCGTCCTGCTCTGCCCACGCAACCCCTTCCCTACCAGCTTCCCTCCCTGTCTTCCTCATCAATGTTCCCCCAAGATGTTCTCTAAGGGAGTGCACTTCCCAGGTTAGATCTGCTGTGTGGAAGAGGTGGAGGAAGGGAACGTATCCAGGGAGAAGGACTTGGCAGGAAGGGCAGGTTAAAACAATTTTGGCTGCACTAGGCTGTTTGTGGTGGTGATCCTCACTCCTTCCTCTTCAGAGCTGAAGCAACACACAAAATCCCCAAGAAGGCCTGTGTAAGACTGGCGGGGGCTGAGCCCAGCACCACTGCTTCTGCCCTGTGTTAGCAAGCACAATTAGGAGGTTATGTTGCTTCTGAGCCTTGTATGGGCAAACAGTGCATATCTCTGTCAGTTTAAGGGCATATGAGTCTTATTCAGAGGTTCAGACAACTTAGCCTTGTCAGTGCCATTATACATGGGATTTATTGAACCATAGTACCACAGAACGGTTTGTGTTGGTAGGGACCTTAAAGACCACCTATTCCAAACCCCCTGCCATGGGCAGGGACACCTTCCCCTAAGACCAGGTTGCTCAGAGCCCCATCCAACCTGGCTTTAAACACTGCTAGGGATGGGGAAGTAAAGAATTTCGTCCTAATATGTAATCTGAATTTACTCTCTCTAAGTTTAAAATCATTATCTCTTGTCCTATCATTACAGACCCTGGTAAAAAGGCTTTCCCTGTCTTTCTTATAAGCTCCCTTTAATATTGAAAGGCTGCAAAAACATGTCCCTGGATCCTTCTCCTGGCTGAACAGCCCCATCTCTATCAGATTTTCTTCATAGGAGAGGTGTCTTGTCCCACTGACAATTTTCATGGCCCTTCTCTGGATCCACTCTGGCAGGCCCATGCCTTTTTTGTCCTCGGGACCCCAGAGCTGGATGCAGCACTTCAGCTTTTCACAAGAGCAGAGTAGAGAGGCAGAATCACCTCCCTGGACCTGCTGGCCATGCTGCTTTAGATGCAGCCCAAGACACAATCGGCTTTCTGGGCTGCAAGTGCACACTGCCAGCTCATGTAGAATTTTTCATCTACCGATATCCCAAGTCCTTCTTACCTTTGTTCTTATGCAAGGCTCACGTTTAATAGCAAGGTATTATCTGTGATCCCAAGACATTGGTTTGTGGAAATGTCTGTATGGAAGAGCGTTTCAGGAGGAAATTTGCTCAGGGAGGGAGGTTTCCTCTCCCATGTCCCTAGTGCCCAGACGGGATGCAGCCACAGCTATGGCACCTCTGGGTGTGCAGCCTTCATCTATTTGCCAGCCTGCACTGCCAGCTACTCTGTGAGCTGATGGGCTCTCTGCTTCTTTGGGACTCTTTGGACTGGTGCTTGGAAGAAACAGACCCTGATATGCTGAGGGATCACAGAGTGTAACCATCTTTGCTTGGGCAGCAGTGGGTCTATAAAGGGTCCTTTACCCTGCCCTCTGGCTTGCTGCTAGTGCAGCTGGATGCAGTCTGCTCCAGAATGAATGTGATGCAGGGTTTGGGATTATTTTTTTTAACCTGAGGCCATTAGTCAAAACACTTAAACAATGAATTGACGCACACTGGAAACGCTTTTCATCCTGTCTGAGGAGCCAAGAGCAAAGTTATCGGATGTCATTCCAAGAATGTGCCTTTAAGGTTAAGAATGTACAGCGTTTCTCAATGTCACAGTAAGTCTTGAAGATGCCTCACATCAAACATTTCCTGTTTCTGTTGCAAAATATAAAAAAATGAACTTGTAAAAAAATGAACTTGTTTCTGTTGCAAAATAAAAAAAAAATGAACTTGGGAAAAAAGTAAGCTGAGCAGACCTGTGGGTCTGTCTTTACAAATTCACACAGACCATGACTGTATTTCTATCCTGGGTCGATATTTTGAGTGGATGGTCCATTTTCTCATATTAGCTCAGCACTGATGATTATTGTCAGATCCATACACCCCTTAACTTATACTGAACAGCTAAGAAGGAAGTGGTACCTGGACATACCCTACCTAGGAACAGCTCTGTCCTGTCTCAATCCCTGTTGGAGCACTGTGTAAAACTCTGTTTCCAGAGAGAGCTACATGGGCCATTAATTAAACTATTTTCCAGCGTAACTTTTTGCCACCATCTGCAATTTGTCTGGATGCTTGTTTGGTTTTCATTGAATTTGCTGGGTAATAGGAATGTTTAGGTACATCACTACAACACCACTTGTGAGTCCCTCAAGTCAGGTCTTTTCTTTTTTCCTATTGCTTGATTCAGTTTGGCAGAAATATGGCCATGGACCCATGTGATAAAAAGTCCACATGAGATTGGACATCCCTGAGTGTGTTCATTCCATCAGTAACCTGTGTTTGGAACCTAGTGGAGATAGGATACCAGGGATAAAATATTCAGTGTACCTCCTAGCCAGATTTCTCGATCCTAGGTGGTCAGATAAAACCATCCTGTTCTGCTGAACTCTGCTGCCTTTTTTTTT
>VYZQ01020112.1:52932-95792 GCA_013400655.1 Mystacornis crossleyi
ACCTGTGTTTGTGCATTTTCTCTCTTTTTTTTTTTTTTTTTTTTTTTTTTTTTGAGGGCAGTCTGATGCACAAATAAAAAACTGGAGCTCAGCTGCTGGCCAGCATAAATGAGGAAGACAGCCTCAGCACTGATTCTGCTCTGCTCACGATTGTACCCCATTGCTAATGTTGGCTGTGCTGGTAACTGCAGTGCAACACAGCGATGGCCACAGCCAGCTCTTGCACCCAAGTCTAGTGGGCTTAAAGTTCATTTTTCCAGCTTCATGACACGTGTAATGACCCTGTCTCACATACCACCTGCCAATGACCACCATGTCGGGACTGGGACATCAGGGGAGGCCAGTCTCATTGAGCTTTGTCCATGTAACAGTGACACTTGGCCACTTTATGGACTCACGATCTGGTCGGGCTGGCAGTGGCCCCTGTAGTCTTAGGGGCTGCTAACCTTTGCCTTAGTAATCCTGACTACAAACTGACTGCCAGGTCACTGAGAGTCGTTCTGCAATAGGGCCAGTTGAAAAAAAAAATAAAAGAAACAGGTTTTGGTTACTGAGTTTTATCCAGAAAAATGTCTTTAAAAATTAAAACAGAGACGTACTCTTTGTCTCAGGCAATGCCTGAGAATATGAAGCACCTTAAGCAAGATCTCTGGGGTCTATTTATATAATCTGAAACTTGAAAAAATACAGAAATGTGCAAATCACAATATTTAACAATTCTTGTAACAAGCTTTGTGTCATGGAAATTGCTGTTACAAATGTTATATTTGGGTCAGATTTCCATCTCTTTCCAAGTTTATCTAGGATACTAATATGCAAAAGAAAACTTATTAGGCAGATCCACTCAATAAAATTGTGTTGTCAGTCATAATGCTGAAAATTTGGGTTGTTTTTCTATGTCTGAGATAGCAACATTAAAAGACACAGCTGAGACTATAGTTTGGTTCCACTTCTCTACAATGGATTGTAAAAGCAATAAGAAAAAGATTCTCTCATAACAGAAATACTAAAACGGGGAGAATACTTCAAACCTTTTCCAATAAGATGAATAGATAATCAGAAAAGAGGGTTGGAAATTTGCAGTTGATAATTTAAAACAGAGTAAGCATTCTTCCCTCAGCTATTCCTTCTTATTTCATTGCTGAGATTTTTAGGTCAATAACTCCCCTTGGAGAATTTTACACTCCAAGTGGCTCATGTTGCCCTGTAAAAAACACATTACAGTGTATAGTATGATGAAGCCATGTGGGAGGGGAAGGCAGAGGAGATGATCCATAAACATGGTCAACTATATGGATTCTGGTCCTTCTGCAATTCATGGAGAAGACCTTCCAGAGCTCTTCACAACACAAAAAATTCTGTATTAACCTTTGACCTGAGTTCTTTTTCAGCATTTGCACCCTTACGAATTTTTTTTCCTTTCAAGAAGACACGCATGTCAGAAGCAGTTAAGATACTTGAAAGGAGATTCCATGACCTGGTACCTAGAGCAGAAGAGGAGACTTCTCTATTCTTGGTGCAATCCTGTTTATTTACTTTATACAAAATCCTGTTTCTCCAAGCAGAATAAGAAAGAAAAGTACAACCAAACCAACAGTTTCCATTGTGCACAATACCCATATCCTTTAAAACACAAATCCCTCTTCAGCCATGGTTTCACAAAACAAAGCGCTCTGGAACAATGCTGGCTTACACAGTTCCTGCTCCCAAGCTGTGAATTCAACCAGGGAATTGGTCTGACTTCAGAAAAGTCTGCAACAAATGTCTTAGTATTTTCTTAGGCAGGGTATATTTGCCAACTCAATTCTAAAGGACCCCCACCACAGCTGAGAAAGGAGCAACAGCACCAGATTTGTCTTTCTCCAACGCTCAAAGAAATTACACAGTGAGTGAGCCTGGATTTCTCTGTCAATCCAGGCTCAAAGAAAATCCCTTGTCTCCAGACTGCCTCACCTCTCTTGTGTCATATCAGGATGATGCAGACAGCAGAAAGTTCTGGGGGAAAAGAGAAGTGACAAGTGCCCAGCAACCACAGGGTTGTCATTTCAGATGAATTTCATTCAGTGGAATTTTCACCCGGAAAACAAAATGATTCCCTATTCAGAACCTAAATACAAATGTTACTTTGAATATTCAGTTAACGTGGTCATAAAAGTCAGCAAAAGTAATGGCAACCATTTAATGTAAAGTAAGAGTCAACTGTAAAAAAGTTTTCAGAATCAGTACTGAATCATTACTGACCATTACTAAATCATTTTGGTAATGATTTCAGAAACACTGACTGATTTGCAGAATCATTGACTGATTTCTGGTTCTTCTGGAACTCACCGATCCACTCGTAGCTGACAGACAATGCTCAGTGCATCTACAACTCCCTCTTCCTTTAACTGCTGACAACCAATGGCTGTGGCAATAAAACATCCAGTTCTTCCTATACCAGCACTGAAAAGAAGGCAAAATTTAAAAGGGGAATGGAGTTCACAGATCAAGGAGTTACATGGAAAACACTAAACAGATATGAAAACACCAAAAATATGAAACATGGAATTGCTAGAATCCACAGTTCCTGGGTGCATGTCCAGCAAGGCTGACTTCTCAGCTCCCTTTCTTAGAGGAAATGAAAGCGTGCACCGTTCCAGCATTTCAGTTGTGGGTAATTGGGAGGCTTACATTTTTTCAGATTGCATACAAGTGTATGGAAAAAAAACTCAGCTTCACTAGCACTACAAAGGCTGAGTATTCTCTGGTCCAGTCCAAGCAAATGATGGAGATATTCACTGAGAAAAGGGGAGAAGCCAACCTAAAGACAAAATTCAGTAGGGCTTTACGTTTAAAGTCCTCAAAGTATACAAGGGTTCTGCTAACCATACCTCTAACCATGAAGGCTAAAAGGACCTACACCCATGCTGATGAAGTCAACCTTCCATCCTGTGGTTCTACAGGATGGAGGAAGATTTGGTGCTATAGCTCACCAGGTTTTCTTGATGCCTGCTGGAAAACAGCCATTTTGGCATTATTTTTATCCTTGAGGCCTCATCAGTTTTGAGAATCTGTGGCCCACTCTGTTTCTTGCTTAAGTAACGTGGAATGAAGTGCAGCTCATGGCTGTCATGCTGAATGGCAGGAAAATTGGAGGAAAATAGTGAAAACATGAAGTTGGGGTCCAGATTTTCATAGCCCTCTCACTCAAACAAAAAGGAAGAAACTGTCTGACTGGAAAATGGAGTGTGAGATTTGTAGACCATAGTGTAGTGAATGTATAGATAGCTGAGTTGTGACTGAAGAACTACGAATTTTCATCACAGCTGGGATGACATCTTAATCACAATTGAGATGATATCTCTCTTTAATCATTAATAAATTCTTGCCCATGCTTACAGACCTTACTGTCATATTACTCATCTCAGAAAGACGTCCTATTCTTCTGAAGATCTTCATTACTGAAGATCCGTACTAGAAAAAGGGGAATCTCAATTGCCATCCACAGATTTGTGCAGGGAAACTACAATTCCTGATAAATACAGCTGCATAGAATTTGGGAAAGTTGTTTATTCATCACATTCCAGTTTTCAGAAATTACTGGTGGTTAAAACCTGTCTTCCATTTCTCTAAATTCCCTAAATATGGAGCTGGAAAGAAGTTGTTCAAGACGAAAAGTTCTGATTTAATGTACTTCTAGGAAAAAAAAGTATTATTCCAACTGTAAGAGATGTATCATCACAGCTGCAAGACAAACCAAGTAAGAAAACCGATAACTGATTTTATTTTTACTTTTTGTTTTGTTTAATCTACTTCTTTCCACCAATATAACAAATCCAGTGCTACTTCCTATTATTTAAATTGCAACATGGGGCAATGAATCAATATAAAGCAATAAAATGGAATTAAATTAGAATTATTAGAAGGACATTCTCTGGTGCATTATAATTTGTGTGAGTGAAACTCTGCTCTTGAGTACTGAATAACACTTTGCTCTTGAATATTGAACCAACTGCTTTTGTGAAAATGTTCACAAATTGTAGTACAGATGTGTTTTGGTCTCCAAATTTGTACCTGATGCTTGCTCTTCAAAACCGACTTGCTTTGCAATAGTTTAGCCAACTGGTCACCAGGCACTGCATTTGAATTAGGTATGTAATCATGCAACATGATAAAAAATTAGGCAAATCATAAATAAGAAACAAAAGGAAAATAATTTTTCCAGCTGGTCTTTCAAAAGCAGAGTTCATTAGCAGAAATAGAGAACAGCTCAGAAGAAATTTGCTAGCAACAATGGAATTCTCTCCAAAACTCATATCCTCAAATATGAACTAAAGAAGTCAATAAGCATGAGGAGGACCTGAGGAATTTTGCTCTTCCCCAAACATATTCTTTGTTTAGGAGGGCTATTAGACGCAATTTGCTGCAGCCTGGCTTTGGGCAGTCATTTAAGAGAAGGACTGGCTAATTACCTGCAGTGCACAACGACAGGCCCTCTGCCCGGTGATTCCACCCTGTCCTCTTCCACATCCAGCATGAGCTGCAGCAGAGGCTGAGCACTGTCGGGGGTTTTGTGGTCTGGCCAGGATGTGTACCAGTAGTGCTTCACACTACGGGACTGACTCCCTTGCTGAAAATAAGACCAAGATTTTATATGAACAATTGTATTCTTTTTTATTTCTTACAATATTGTGGTGGGAAGACAGTAAAAATGTTAGGCAAGATTAAACAATTTTTCATATTAGATGTGGAGGATGCAGCTGTGGATGGAACAGCTGTGCTTCCAGACACCCAGTTGTAAGAAGGGTTTGTGCCCCTGAAAACTTGGCTGTTTTTCCAGTTGTGTAAGTTCAGTTTTGTCCATCTGACTACTGATTTCATGACTGCATTGTCAATTGGAATTGTCAGAGATCTGTGATATATCAGCAACAATATCTACAGAGAATAGCTTGATGTGGGCTTCTGAATTTCTAAATTATTATGTATTTCTACCTTTTAAGGTCATTATCATAAGGATGTGATACTAAAATTACAAGAGTGTTGAAGTTAAAGATGCAGAAGAACTGCCCTTCTAGATTAATAAGACATCCCAGTTTGTTCAGTTACTCTCTTCAACAGAGTCTGCTACGATTTACTTCAACAAGAAAAGGGGCTAAATATGGGCTAGGGTAATTTGTGTTGGATGATATGACTTCTGCTCACTACTCAGTGCTGGGGCTGAAACACTACACAAATTTTCCCAATACGTTATTTATTGTAATGCTCTGTCAGGAGTAGCAGGTCAATCTGATGAGAGTGTAATAAGGGGAGTAACTCAGAAGAGGAGCATCTGTCTTATTTTGCACAATTAATGTTTAGTGAGAACCAGGAAAGTATGAAGATTTCCTTATATACTTCTTGTATTCTTAGCTTCTCAGATAAGTTAGAGTTGCACTCAGCACACAACATGAGCAACATATCTTTTTTTAGAACAATGCTATGTTAGTTCTATCATTAACTAAAATCCCTTTACTTTGCCTTGGCAATGCTAAAAGGGCCCCAAAACAATTCAGTTAAAGAGAGTGAAACTTGCACTCTTTTTTGAAACCTTTTCTATTGCCAGAGTGATACTAAGTGGCAATACAATGAGTATTCCAGTACTTCGGTCTCAACCCTACCTTGCAGCTTCATAGCTCCTCCTGCAAAAATTTATGCATTTTAAAAAAGCCAACATTTTAACTTCATTTAACAATAAGGAAAATAGAGCATTATGAATGATGCTTCTCAGATGCAGATTATTACCTTTATTGTAAGCTGACGGACAGTGTAGTTTTTGCATTCTTGCACGCTGTTAACAAGGACTTCAACCTTCCCATAGATTCCTCTTTTTTCTGGCCAATAAAGCACACATTTCTGGAAAGCAAGCATCAGTGTCATCAACAAACTGGATCCTGGAGCCATATTCATATCTAATTTTTACACAGAATGTATTTTTTCTGCAAAATTCAGATGAATTCAAATGAAGTGTTCTTCATGTCAGAAAATTCCTAAACAAGATTTTGCAGAGCTCTTACTGAATGACTTAGGCCTGGTTTTCAGGATCTCAGTTTTACAATACAGATCTCCTCCACAGAACACTTTGCACAGCTGTTTTTATTCCTAAAATCTCAGTGAAGTTCAGCTATAGGAATTATTTTCCACATTCAAAATAAAGGGTTTTTTTTCCCAGAAAATTCCAAAATTAAACCTTTGAAGTTTTGTCTTTCCAAACGGGATTTTCTTCTGAGCAAGAAATTCAGAATTTGTCCTCTGCTCACAAAACTTTTTATCCTATTTACTCTCCTGGGCCCTGATACAAGAAAGCATGTAAATGTGTCCTTAGATCTTACTGAACTCAATTGGACTTAATGTGCATGTTAAAGTATTTTGAGTACCTGAGTTGTTTTACTATATAACTTTCTGGAAATTGATGTTTAAAAAGTTCATCAGTCTTTCTAGATCTACACAAAATTGTATGCAGAATTCTCAATGAATCCGTAGTGCTAGACTATTTCAGCAATTTATCTGACAAGCATCTACTAAAAAGGAGATGAAGAAATAGTATTTACACAGCAAACCATTTTAATTTTCCCCTGCAACAGTTTGCTTATCTTCAAGTCTTCAGTATTCATTTCAATTGGAGTATCTCTATAGGCTATAGAAAATAAATATCTCTGTTGTATAAATACTTCTCTAGAAATGGATGCTTATTCCCTTAAGAACGTAAGGTGTTTGAAAGCCACATTTTCTGAAATAATGCTGGCCAGTCCAACTCATTCATTTAATAAAAAGACATCCCAACATTTAAAGGAAACCTTCTCTTTTAATATCCAATACACAGGTATAAAACTCCAACCAACAAAATAAATAAAAAACCAAAAAACTCCAAAAACCCAAGAGAACACTTGCAAAATAATAGGAATTCCAGAAAGACCTTGTTTGTATTTCCTCACAAACTCTTTCTGAAGCAACTGGTATACATGTAGATAGACAGTCACCTACATTATGCAGCAAAATGAAACAATCCCTTTAATATAATCAATTGCCATAAAGCATAACTTCCAGTAAATACTGCTAAAAATGATCCAGAAAAACAATCAGTGAAATGCAAGGCTTTACCACCAGGTGTGATATTTAAGTTGCTACTCAATAACCCAATAGTGGATTGAACTGAATCACCTCAGTTGTATAAATACTTTTCTAAAAATAGATGCTCATTACCTTAGTAGTGTAAGGTGTGTGAAAGCCACATTTCCTGAAATAATGCTGGCCATTCTGACTGGTTTCATTCAAATCCTGTCTTTTGCAGAATTACTCGAACATCCTAAATTTGCTGTCTCCCCGAAGAGATCAAGAATGGCAATAAAATACTCAGAAATTTGTATGAAAAAGAGTGTTCACAAGTTCCACAGTCTACCCATGTGACACACAGAGTTACTATCATCTGCCAGATCTGCAGTTCATGCCCCTCCCTGGGAGTGTAGTTTTCAGTGCTAATATAGGAAAAAGAAAAGTCTAAATACACAATTGTGCCCTGACAATCAACAATAGTTGAGTGAACGCCTGAGACTTCTTGATAAATGAGAGCATGCAACGCTCGCTACAAAGCCTTCAGGCACTCCAGAAGAGTGTTTTTCTTGACTCTTTCCCAGAACTGGAATTGGCAACTTGTTCTGGGTGGACAATGAAATGTGGCTGTTCATTAAAATAACTTTCATTTAACAGTCCATCTACATTTAGTGAGATACAATGGATTATTTTTAACACTGTCGTTGTGCATCTTTTAAAAATACTGTTTGTTACTATTTTAAAAATAGACTTGAAAATACAGGTGGGATAAGCTGATGCAAGCACTTCTAAGGAGTGGGGAATTCACATGTTCTTGACAGTTAACCGAAAAAAGGGAAAAAGATGGAGGTAGGAGGGATAAAGTTATCAGATACACAGACAATAATATACAAAATCATGGGACCAAAATAAAAAAAAGTAATCTGCCTCAAGCTGTTACTTGGACATAAAAGAAAATTCTACTTGTCTCCAGTAGGTACACTTTAAACCTGTTTAACAGCCAGATACAGTGGATGAGGAGTCTGGTGTCCAGTCTCATGTGTGCAAGCAGTAAAAACTCATTGCACACAGTATCAGAAACAACAAAACACGACCCTCTCCCCCCAACCTAAACATTCCCTGACAAACAGGAAGTTTAGGAATTTTATACAAGAAACAGTCTCTCACAAGACTTTTAATTGATTGCAGCCTTTGTCCTTCCCCCTGCGACAGGGCTGCAGGCTTAGGCTTCCTTCCATTCCCTCTCTTGTCTCCTGGCATGCCCTATCCCATGCCCAGTGGGTGCCAAGCTTCATTGCACCGCTGCTGAGGTGGATCTCCACCTCTCTGAGTGGGATCTGGCCCTGCCTCGGTCCGGGGCTGGCACCTGTGATTTATCACAGTCAGTGTTTTTAACTTGCCAGAACTGTGCCTACTGCAGCCTGGTCCCCAGTTCTGCCTAACGGAGGAAGGCTGTCCCAGGTGACATAGTATTTACCAGCTTTACATTCTCTGGATTTGGACCCTGAACAAAATTAGCTTAACAATTCTCAAATACTTGTGCAATTGCTTTACCACAACTCTGCTTCTGGTGTATTTCTCCATATACCGATGCCGACAAATTTACACATTAAAGGTCCCAGTAATACAACAGTAAAGAATAATAACAGCAAAGCTTAAATTCCAGAATCCCCTTTTACTCCTGCCTTCTATCTACTGTCACTACTAACTCAAGCATGAGAGGTACACTTTAAGAGGGCTTGCAGGATTTGCCTTCATATACTGAAATCCTCAAAGCACCAAATCTTCCTAAGTTCCTCCAAAACCTATCTATCATACCAATACTCAACTAATAAGTAATCTCCAAATAGGCTTATGTGAAGTCTGCAAAAGGTAGGATTTCCAAATTCCAAAATCTACTTGGCTGTGCATACATACGGGTGCCTATAGACCACCTGAGGGAAAAAACGTTACATGAAATATGACATGAGCTTTAAACAGTGAGTTAGCAAGATTGTCCTAGATAATTACCGACAACATGATTTGCATTATCTGAGTAATCTGATGCATCAGGCAGTTTTAGTTCTCTCTTCTTGCAGAATGCTGCAGAAGATTCTTTACATATGCTTCCCAAAATATGTTTCCTGTTTAACAGGTAATGTTGCTGGTAAGTTTTGAAGGCAGAATAAATGCATATTATTGATGTAGTACATAGCCCAACGACAAAAATCAGCTGATACAACAAAAGTCTATAAACTTCTCTATGAAATTATATATGTCTATAACATTCTTACACCCCACATATTTATCTAAATTCCACTGCTCAGTTGTTATGACTAAACTCAGTAATATATGAAGATTATATGTGCCCAGTGTGTAAAGCTTTGGAGGATTGTGTCCTAGAATATTAGTACAGAATTAGAGACGGTCACCTTCAGTTAGTGATTTATCTCATTATCTCAAAGTGGGATGGTCACCATTTGGAGGTGAGTAATGCTCTTCAGTGACCACGAAGGGTACCTAGATCACTAGATGGATGTGTTTTTCCTCATATTAACTCAAAAATCATGGCCTAGATTTCCAAGTTTCTCACCAGCTATTCAGGCAGAAGCTCCTTTGCTGTGGACTCTCTTGCACAGATTGATTTTCAGTTTGTTCAGACATTGTGTAGTTTTGAGGACGGGTTTTACAAATTCTGCATGTTTTCTTTGTATAGCTGAAATAAATATTTTGCTCAGCATTCTACACTCATATCTTCATCCATCTTGCAAAAACTCACACCACAGTAAGTCTTAACCATTTTTTCATCTGATATATGAAAGTAACTCTATAGAAACCTTTATTCGTCATCATTTCACACAATTCCCATCACTAATGCAAATTTGTTACATCAGTATCTTGAACTAGGACACTAATGTCCCAAATAATTTTTCATATGCAAAATAAATTAATTTATTGTTGAGATTAAGGTTTTTCATGTGTCTCTCATTTGAGAGCTCCTTCATTTTACATTACTTCATACATTACAGTACATTATAGCTCAAATGGAAGCTGACTGGTGTTATACCAACTGAGGAATATGGCCTACACATGAGAGTCAGGTGTGGAGGTTTATTTGTTCAGGGGTGAATGTGGATGAGTGGATAAATATGCTTTCAGATATGAAGGTATCTGTAGGTCTGTATACCACAGATATACCTCCCGGAAAATGATGGAAATAAAGCAGACCCCAGAGAGGAAAAAATACCAAGTGCTATTATGCTAAATAAGATCTGCTTTTGCCTTCTCTATAGAGAGCAAATATTTTAACAGTGAAGATAATATGCTGAGCATGGCAAATAAGAGTTTGCTTTCTTTTCAGTAGCAAGCAAAGTTTCAGGAGCAACCTGCTGACGGTGGGAGAGCTCCTAAGGTTTGTAGACAGGACAGCTTGCACAAACACAGCCTCTCTATAAAGCCTGGGAACGACTTGAGATTCCTCACCCTTTCTATTTGGAGGAAATTACCATTGCCAGGCACAACAATGCCGATAAACACCAGTGCCTGGAGCCTGCGTAACTCAGGTAAACACAGAGCTTCCTGACACGATGAAAACCACTGAGCACTTCTTTCAAGTCATTCTTCTTATACAGTGTCAGATGTGAGTGTTTAAACAGTCAGCATTTCCTCAGTGAAATACTTAGTCTTTTGGTTGATTAGCCTGGTCGATTGCTATGCTTTCATGATTAATCCTAAATGTGGGCTTCTGAACACCGCTTTGAACAGTCTAGTGCAAAATGGCATCTGCTTTCGGAATACGTCTTGGGACATTTAACAGGATCAACCTTCTTTTCATATACAATTTCTTAAAAACCACTGGATTTTAAGTTCATGTTAGAAGTCCAAACTCGTGCTGAGAAAGAGTGAAGCAGCAGCCAAGGGCCTAAGAAAGAAGAGTGTGTCTACTGAGTGCACATTTAAATGGAGTGAGTTTGAGCCCTGGGAATGCACTCAGACTGGAAACTTCGCCTGATTAAATTCTGTTGCTCTACCATTGTGCATCTGAGTTTGAATAGCAGGGGTGTGATTGTAGCAGGGGAAATACAGCGCTGATGCTTACATGACAACATACTGAGACTTCATTGAGGCACCTACCTGGAACTGGGAATCATTACTAAGTTTGGACTCAAGAAAAAAGTCTGTCTCCTTTATTTCTGACTCTATCTTGTCCACGAGCCTCTAAACCGCTTCTTTAACGTTCAGTCTTCCAGAACAGGTTTTGTGTTTGCCTTCTGCATGGGAGAGTGATTTTTGTTCCTAATGTTTGGTAGTCAGAAATATGGATTCTGGCACTATCAAGGAAAGCCTGACAAAAATTGACATGATTATTCAATAAAGCTATTGCAGATATAGTTTGGAATTGATGCACAAGTCACAGAATGCATAACAGGCAGTTAGCAGGCCATTAGCCACCAAAATGCAATCGTCAAGTCTAATTGATACTAAGGTAAAGAGTATTATTTCCATTCTGTCTTAGGTTCCTCTGTGGTGTTGACATCTGGGAGCCCAAGCTGTGTTTCTGGGATGGTCCAGAAGATCTGTAACATTGGGAATGGATTAAATTCCTGACATTATAGCAAACTTCAGCCATGTCAGGAAACTGCTAGTCATAACATTAACCATCTAATCTTTATACACCAGAAAGTAAAAAGAAGTACAGAGGTGACCAACAGATAAATGAGGTGTTTCTTAAAAAGTTATGAACCCAACAGCATAGATCTAAAAAACGGAATTCCTTTTTGTCTTTTTTTTAATACATTATGGCTTATGATGGCTGTGCAATTGCACTAGGTGTATTTGGCTACCCCCTCATAATTTTTCACATATCCTATTAACAGATTATTTAAGAACCAGTTATCTCCGAGCTTCCTTCCATATCTTCTGAAGTCCCTTCTACAGTATGCAGCCATAGGAATAATTTCTCATTTTGACTAGTTGTCATACCTCATTTTTTTCTTTCAGCTTTGTAATCATAACAATGACAGGGCTGTCTTCTTGCCAAACCATCTGCCAGAAATCATTCACGGTATTAATCATGGGTCCCTGAGTTGCAATGAAAGCCTTCTCTTTACCTCCATAGCCCTGGTTTAGAAACAGACACAAAAGCATTTACTTTACATTCATGTGATAAATCAATATTGCAGGTGAATAAAAGAGCAGAAAAACCAAAAAATTAATCTGAAATTAAAAAAATATTTGAACTGAAAGAAGTTATGAATAACAGTAGAGCAGATCAGAAATTTTTCAGTAGAACAGTTTTTTCTCTGGAAACTACTGATTTGATGAACTTAAATAGTCCTAAGAATACAACAATTCCTCTCAAATTTCCCTGCTTACTTGGCTTCTTTTAGCTAGCTCCATTCTTCAAGTTACTGGAACTTTCCTCATCCAGTGATACTTTAATCTATAATTTAAATTGCAGCAGTGTTTACAAGATAGTTTATAGTCAGCAAGCCATAGAAGACAAAATAGGAACTATAAAACTGGTGTCTACAAAGATTCATGACAGGAAAAAATTTTAAAATACATGATGGCTCGACGAGTCAAAAACTCTGCTATGCATGTTTTCTAAGGGAGAAGTGCCTTTATGAGGCTTTATAGGAGGGACAACACTTATAGAGAGTATAGGGAGTCTCAAAACACACATGAGCATGTAGGAGGTCAAAGAAAGGTCAGGCAAACAGTAGGGAAGCAGAAGAGTGGGAAAGACAAGTGGGAAAAACAAGACACTGCATTCTTACTTTTTGGGTGAAAAGAAGAAGTTATGAGTTTGTGCAGTTACAGGGTGCCCAACAGTAATGCGGGAAAGAGTCTGGCAATGTCTGAAGGGAATGAGTGAATGGAGAACAGCTGGAGGTGGTGTGGACGTCTCTAGCTTTGGGTCTTCCTTTTGGGTGCCTTTCTCCCTGACAGCTGTTACTCATTGCATGAACCTGTGAGATAATCCTCAGCTGGCACAAACCGTCCTCCTTCCACTCACCAATCTGCCTGAACATACTTTGTCCAAGACAGGTCTGTCAGGATCCCAGCAAGCCCAATGATTTTGTATACGTGGATATGAAATTTCATTTCATTGCTGGGTTGCATTTTTTCTACATTTGCTGACAGTTCAACTGGTGTTAGTAACAGGAGGAATCACCATATGTGGGCCTGAAGGGTGGTGGCATAGGGAAAAGGGAGACCTCAGAGGATTCAACATATGGTCTGGCTCATGGGAGAATTGCTCTCCAAATAGAATCATTCTGCTTAGATACATGGTGATGTCTTCGTAAGAAATGCTGAAAGTACAGGTTGCAAAGTGAGGCAGGGTAAGGGACATGGTCCTGTGTACATACATATTAATGTACTGTTAATTAAAGGAACAACATCATTGTAGAGTTCTGGGGTCAAACTCCCATTGCAGTATTACCTTTATTCCAGCCAAAGGTCTGGATAAAAACTCTAAAGAAAACATTTAATTTTGCAGGTAGAGGACTACACTCCTAAAGTATGACTGAAAAAGTTTCTTTGTGGTCTATTTAGCATATACTCTGTCATGAGTTCAAGAAAGCTCTGTGTGTGGATGTGATCAAGGACTATAACATACCTGACACTTAGAAATAATGCTTTCCAACAGGGTTCATGCTGGGCAAGTCATTGTGTCATCGGACCAGTATAGGGAGTAAAACACGAATGACGATGTTGTGGGCACATGTGTATATTCAATATATCTGTGTTTCTTTTCACAAACCTGTTACAGTATTTATTTAATTATTTAACTGTTGATTTCAGGACCATCAATTGGTATATTGGAAATAATGGTATTTGTCACTGTTAAAGGTTAACCCTCTTTTCTTTACTATAAGGCAGTAGGTCAATATGAAACAGTAAATACCTAAATAAACAAATACTAATGCATGTGTTTCTTAATGTTTTTTATAAACTATTTGATAACTTTTTTTGTTACAATTGTTTTCGTACATTCATGGCTATGTGGTCTTTGTTACAAATGGCTCATGAAACTATTTCTATCACACATATGTAGACAAAAAGATTTGGAATTATCAACAAAGATGGGTAAGAATAAAATAAATGCCAACTTGGCAAAGCCAGCTATTCACATGGCAAATAAAATATTTTCTCAAAAGTGCAGGAAGAGTGGACATCTACTTACCCTAATGTAGTTAGCATTTATGTAGGTACTCAAGGAGTCAGATGGATTTTTTGGTTTCAAATACACTCTGCTTAGAGGATCTAAGAGCACAAGGAAGATGGAAATTAAAAAGAAAACCCATAGTTAGAAGATTTCTAAAAAGAATCAAAGACTTTCTGAAGGAAAAAAAAAACTACTGTTATTTGGGGTTGTCAAGCAGTAAAGAATTATGCACCAAATTTTTCCCTGTGCAAAGGATCATCACATGTAACTAAGACGGCTGTGCAGAACCATCTCACAGAGCTGTGGGCACTGAAGCAACACTGTCAGGCCCAGGCGATGCTCAACAAGGTCGAGTCTGCCCATGCTGCCTATCGAGCTGACCTGCCTAGACTCTCTCTGAAACCTGTGTCGTACCATTGTACAGTGGTTCATAATTACACCAAGCCCTTTGAACTTGACTTTGGTACTTTTGCCTGAAGCTGTAGTGTTCAGTGACTACACTGGACAGCTGGATTTAAATTAAGAAAAGATCCCTCTGCCTGGGATGAAATCAAGTATGTGTGTTTTATACCAATTTAAGTTCACTGTAAGGGGCTGGACTACGTAATCCCTATTCTTTCCTTCAGTCCTGTGTCCTCATCTGACACAATTTGTGACCATTCCTGTGTACTGGACTGGAGACACAGTGCCAAAATACAAGCACATCTTCCTTCATGCTCTTCTTTCCTTCAGTCTTGGATGCTCTAGAATGGAGTGGGGGCCAGTTCTACTGAGTAAAGAGCTGGGGGGTCATTAAATCCCTCCTGGAAAGGAAGGTTTTGCTTGTTCATTTGTGATGATGTGACATGTACCGTCGTCCCCCCCAGCCCCCACGTAATACCATCTTGGAGTTAAAGCCAGCCTATTCTCAAGTATACACTGTAACAGAAAGGGGAAAGCAGATGGGGAGTGAGATGCCCATGTGGGGCTGGCTAGGGACACACTTTGACTTTCTTCACATTTTTTCTGAAAAAATATTCTACCATTAACAAAATCACATGGAAACATTTCTATGCTGAAAAAAAAATCTTTTCTTCTGGCAATTGGCTTAAATACTCAGTTAAAATCACTGGTGTTTTTTGACAGTATGCAAATACCTATTGGTTTGGAAATAGTCTCTGGATAGCTCCTTTGCTGAGTGCAATCTAGGAAATGTCTTTAAAGATACATACGTGGGCACTGAGCTGGAAAGAGGTAAGTAAACACTGTTTAGTGCGTGGCCCTGGTGTTTACATAAAAAATATATAACTGACATATATAGATATGCTTTAGCAAAACCTAGTATTTTCAGAGTTGCTTTTCGATTTCTTTTGTGACTTTTCATCCTGTTCCTAAGAACATGATAAAACCTTGAAAAACCAAAGGAAGAGGAGGGATGATCCCAAACATACTTTATGTCCTTATCCCACTGGAGGTCACAGGAGCACCTTGAACAAGAGTGGAACCGTTGTAGAACCCAGGTGATGTTTTGAAAGTATGTTTCTTAAAATATGCAAATGACTGCATGACTTCAAAGTCTGCACATGGAAGTCTCGTCTTCTGTGGTGAACAGCACTACATGAACCATAATTAACTTGTGTTAAAATCTCTTTGTACTTGCTTTCCTAACTTTTTTCACTTAGAGGTTTTTTTTCCTTTAACAATATGAGGACAGGAAACCTCTCATTCCTTTTCAGCACAGAGTGGTTATTAGCCATTTCCACAAATGCCTCAGGCTACGTGGCCTTGAAAAAACACCCGCTTCCTCTAGCTCACACAATGCCTCTGACTCTGGTGTCGCTTGACCCCTACCTTAAAAAACCTCTTCCAAGCAGACTCAACATCCAGTTTAATTACCGTGTCTTGAGATAAATCCCTCTGTTACTAGGGAGCAGCTAAATCAGTTCCACAATTTCTGAGACCTCCTTCCAGCTCCAATCAATGAAACAAACACTGCTTCCGAACAGGAATCTTTTATAAATTAACAGTCATGATCAGTTATGAAATAGGCAAATGCTGTAAACTGAGCTCTGAGATGAGGAAAACCTGAGCAATGCCAAAGATCCAGAGCCACTAGGCAATCATCCGACACAAATGGAAGTCATTAGCTCCCTCCTGAATGACAAATACCTTGGAAGTAAAAATCTTATCCTCAAGGATGGCAAAGTCTTGGAGTCTGAAGCTACAGAAAGACAGATGACGACTGCAAGGTTGAATTCCTCAATGTCTGTAAAGCATCTGAAAATGCACCAGAGCTGCTAAGCACTTATAATTACTAATAAAACTTGTCTTCTATGATTTTAACTGAGGCAAAATTACTGCTGGGTTTTTTCCGTGCATCTAGGAAGTCTGGAATAGTTCTCTCAGTAGAGTAGAAGATGCTTCTTCTAACTCCATTTTTAACAAGTTAATGTTGTCCTGAATTTATCATGTTGGAGGAATAGGAGGGTGCTAAAGGGCCTGTAACTTGCCTCCATAAGAGTGCCTGGTGCAGGGAACAAGCAGGGTTATATGGTAGCAGTGCTGGACAACCTCCCACCATGCCATGGATACTGCAGGAGGAACATTCACTACATGAACTCCATTGGTGCTTTCATTAGGGAGTAGAACCGGAGCAAATATGACTGTAGTCAGGACTGGGGAGTGCAAGGGAGCTCGAAAATTTCAGCATCAAGAGGATGGTTTTCTAGCATCTGTTTATATGCTTTCATAATAAAGTGCTTTGTTCATATGATTTAACTTTCCCCTTGTCTTTAGTGAAACGTCAGAGCCAGTTTTAGCACAAGCACTTCATGCAACAGATTGCGGACTTCTGGGTCTGACACCCTAAGTGCTTTCTATCTTCATGTTAGTGTGAATCCACTGTTCTGCCCAGGGTGTTTTCATGCAGACTTCTGACTTGAGGTTAGTCTTCAGAGAGGGACAGGGAATGGCAAAATAGTGGATATGTTGCACATACAAAGATACCCACAGCATAGTGTTAAACCACTTGCTCCTTTGTAAGCAAAAGTCCACACATACTCTGAAATACCATAGGAATTCTGCTCCTGGTTTGAGATGGAAAAGTGAGACAGGAAGCAGGAAAGATGGAGGGCTGAAGAAGCAGTGGGAGATATAGGAGAAGATAGTAGGAAGCTGAAGTCCTGTTGCAGGGACTTGTAGTGGGGGCTGCAGGACACAAGCAGGCAAAGGTGAAGATGTGGAGTAAGAGGATGAGGAATGAGCAGCAGGGCTGCTGTTCTGCCACAGGGATGTGGCTGTGGTGAAAGACTGGGAAATCTGTGCAGGATTGGGAACCTGCTCAGAGGGCATGAGAAATACTGCAGACTGGCAGCAGAGGGGATGCAGCTCAAGATACGGAGCAGGGTTTAACAGGAGCCATGGGTGGGGTCACAGCCAGGAGGAAGGATGGAGAAACACGGATCTTAAGGAACTGCTTAGCCACTTGCCTCTGATCCCACACTGGCCCCATAGTAGTTGAATTAGAATACTATTGTAATGCAAATAACACTTAGAGAACTTAATGCAGCAGTCTAGTGTTTGCTTAAGAATGTTGGCTATGTTATACTGCAACTGAGACATGTTTCATAGAAATGTAACATCTTCTGTACTTTGTAGTTTTCCATATAGAATCATTTTCAACTGGCATTAATTGTATTTCACATGGGTGTGTCTGGCTGGGTAGTATCTGCTAACATAAACCTTCCCTCATGCACCCTGTCACAGAATTATCTCTTAGAAAATGAGAATATCTACCACAGCATAGAGGGTGGAGCTGGTGGGACTGGGCATTTTTAGGACATAATCCATCAGCTCAAACGTCACTTGTCATCACAGGTGCCCCGATTCAGGAGACACACCCAGTGCTGGGAATGGAAAAGCTGATGCGGGTGTACAAAGCAGCAGGTTGATATCATCTGAGCAGGAAACCAGGATAGCTGTTCTATTTAATCACTCAAATCATTTCCAAAACCTCTCAGACTGGGTGTGGGGTGTGCAAATATTTATTATGAGCATATCTCAATCCTCAAAATACCTTCTTTTAAAAAGCCTGGTGCTAACACTCAACAGACCTTTTGATTTCTGTCAAGGATGGTTACAAAATGCCTGTCAGTGGGTAGCTGTGGTGCACACCAGCAGTGTGCTTGGACTGAAAATGTTCTGTGGAGCTAGTGGCACATCCTGGCTAACTGGAGATGAAGACACAGAGGCCCGATGGTTCTCAAAGCTCATCAGCATCAAGCACGGCCCAGCTGTTGTGTCCCAATTCAAAACACATGCTACAGTGAAACAGGACTCATCGCATTTGCAAGGCATTGCTGGAGGCGAACCTGATGGTGGCTGGGGCAGTCTGGACAGGAGACGCTGTGGGAAGGGAGAACTCCTTCCAAAAATCTGCCAGTCAGGCAGAGGGGGGCTCGGGATATCTTGTCTCTACTGCAGCTGATGGCAGAAGTCCTGCTGTCGTCAAAGGGGTCAGGATTTCACCCTCCATGTACATCCTGTTGACGCTGGGCCAGACTCTAAGGGACGCTGAATTGTCTGGTTGTTTGGTACCTAACTTGCATTCAGTTACCTTCTGTCTTTAATTCCCTTCAACATTTCTCAACTGTGCTCAGATGAACACAGCTATTGGTTGCAATAGATGAACTAACCTTGAACACAGCAAACATTTTTCTGGAGCTGAAGAGAAGCAAGGACTCCACACAAGCTTCTTTCCCAGCTACATATCACATTTCTGAGATTAATCTAGAGGCTGAAGGCCATCAGTTTTCATTAGTTTGACGGCAAGGCCTTGGTATGATGTGAACAAATTATAATGCTTTCAGATTTGGTGAGAGAAATCTCGTAATTTAAGATGTGTGAATTTGAATGACTAACATAACATACACCCACAAGGATATTCTAGAGATGTTTGGAAAACAAATTTCTAGTTGATAGGATATGCTGTCATTTTAAAAGTATTCTTCATTCCAAACCTAAGCAAAGGATTTACATTTTTCTGTGGGAATGTTCTGTAATATTTTGAATCACTGAACTTTTTCACTTTGGTGATGTCAAAAATTATAAAAATTCAACTATTCATGTCTATATTTAGTATAATGTTAAAACTTTTTCAGCCTATTTTGAAACAGAACAAAACCCAAAATGTTTAATAAAAGAGAAATGGAATATCTCATTATCCACCAACAAATGTTATGAAAACAACTGCATTTCAGAGAAACATGTATTTCAAAGGAAAACTATTCTGCTGAAAAGTTTTCAATCACCTCAAATTATAACAAAGCAATTGTATATGAATTTGGGCCAATGAAAATACAGAAGCAGTATAGCAAGGCAGTAACAAGTTTAGAGCAATGAAGAGGCAGCACTGTGCCAGGAACGTAAACAGATCTCCACAAAGTGCATGGAGAAGAAAAAAATCAATCAACAGAGGACCTTTCAAGATGGAAACCCACTACAAGACAAGATAGATTACACTTGCTTTTTGTAGTCTGAGTCTTTTTACTCCCAAGTATCTTGACTCAGCCAGAGGGAACCCAGTGACTGCAAGATGGTTTGAGCTGTGATGAGAAGCTACTGCAAGGCATGGCAGACCTCACTCTCCCCATCTGCCTGAGCTGCCTTTCAGAGAAAACCAGCATGAGCCCAGGCTGCCCTTCAGTATGTGGCTGGGATGCTGCCAACCTGTGCACCTACTAAGGCATCCACTGAGAGTTCTGCATTTGCCAGTCTTACAGCACTGGGCTTCTGCTATCTTTCTACACGGATTATGAATACAAGTACGAAGGGGTACTCATCAGGCAAATATAAAGACAGCTAGATTTTCACAGCAATACATTCTCAAAGCAGGACTAAATGTCATAGAAGGACGCCATGGGCTAACTCACTTACTTGGCAAAATTGTTTTATAGCGGTTTTTAGTTCCATGACTCGGGATATCAATTTCTTTGGGATCCACAAAATTCATTGGTATTTCCTATAAAAAAAAAATTAAATCAGACTGATGTTTCCAAAGGAGCCATGCAGGAAATTATCACCAGAAGGCCATCTGCTGTTACACAACTGTCTTTTAACATCAAAGTTATTAAGAAAAAAAGTGGTTCCCCCCTTAAGCCTGTCAACACCCTTCCTTTAATAAACGCAGGGGGTTGCACAGTGAAGGAGTGACTTCCAAGGAACATTTCTGATGAATTATTTAAAAAAAAGTTTTTATGAGATTAGGACCAAGGTTAAAATGCACTACAGTTCCAGAAAAGTGGAGTTCAAAAGTACAGTACTGTGGCAAAAAAGAGCAATACTTTACATAATTGGGGGAGGAACTTTAAAAATAATTAAATATTAATATATGGCAAATTTTTAAAAATTTTGTGATAAGCCCTTAACAATGAAATTCAAAGACCTCACTTGCCTTTTATTTAACTACTAGAATGAAGGGCCTTAGTCTTTTGCACAGTGACTCAAAAGCAATAAAAATCTGAAGCTATTTCTTTTGCTTCTCATTTTGATCTTTTACTCACTGATTTACATTGCAGATGTGCAAGTAACTAATGTGACAGTTTCCTTGAAGTTTCAAAAATATACAAATGATAAACTCATACCCGTAAAATTACTCTTTTTCAAGTTGTTTGTAAGCATGAAAAGTAAAAATCTGCAAATTTTGCATTGAACAAAATGTTTAACTTGGTTTAAGGGAAGGTAAGAATAATTTTGATTCTGAGGTCCTGAAACAATGCTTTTACAGTTGAATAAAACCAACCCTTTTAAAATGGCAGGATGAAACACGTAGGGGTTGTTTATTGTTTTTCATGATTGTGGGGGATGTTTTACCAACTAAAACAATCTGGCAAAATCACATTAAGAATGCTACAGTTTACTCAAATCTTCATTTTTATGCTGGTGGGTTTTTTTGGCCACTGTTATTTAAATTATCTTACATTAAGCTGGAATTTGATCTTCAGTAAATTAATTCTTCTACTTAAAAGAACAGTCATAACTAGAGACTTGGAAACTTCATGCTTTTTTGGGACATTTGACCTAAGAGACAGTGGCATATTAAGTAACTGTCTCTTAGAGACACGTAGGAACATGAGGAGGATCTGTTTGTTTGCATCACTGGAAAATTTACTTAAGGACTGTCCTCCAAAATGAGTTGGTTTCTACTCTAGAGGTGCAGGCCTGCCCAGTACATGGGCACAGAAGAGATGCATGGTCACTGTCCTTCAGACCCAAGCTGCGGTCCTGGCCAGCATGATTGACCCTTGCAGGGACTTTTTTAAAGGAACAGGGATGAGGACTCTAACAGCTTGTGAAGCATGCACCCAATAGCAGACTTTTACGTGGGTTCACCAAGCAAGGGAAGCTACCCTCTCACTTTAGTGCTTGAAGAGATGGCAAAGTTAAGTAAATTTTAGATGATTCACAATGAAATGCTGTGATTCGTTTCCACTTCCCAACTTGGCTTCTGAACATCTTACTATGTGAGGCTGCATCTGTGTTTATTTTTATTTTCTACCTTCTCTGCCTTATGCTTATGCATTTCATAGACCTTCTTTATTCTTCTGCTCCCCCTCACTCAGTTTCTTCCTTGATCTCTTCTTGGTCTTCAGCTGGCTCCTCAAAAGAATGATTTGCTGAGTCAGGCCAGCCAAAGCATTGCTGCTAAGACACACCCTCCTTGCAGGTACTTCATCCAATCCTTTTTCAGATCGCTGTACTGCCATCCATATGATGGCTGTCCTAAGTTCCGGATCTTCTCACTTCTAAGACTTCGTTCTTGCAGAAACCTCATCCCCGCTACCTCAGGTCAAACCATCTCACCTCTGTCCTCTGTCTAATGCTGCTTCCTCATCCACAAAACTACAGAATGAGCTCCCACATCCTCCTCATATTCACCTCTGGCTTCTACCACTTCCCAATGGTGACCTCTGTGAAACTCTTACCCGTGGTTCCCGGGCTCCGAATTGTTCCAACTGGCTGACCTAGAGCTTCCCTCCCTAGAGCTTAGTTCTGGCTTAGTACAAACACCACCAGTACATGTCCTCTGAAAGACTTCCCTGCTAAACTATGCATCAAGTGAGAGAGCAAGACACTAAGCCTGTTCTTAATGTGATCTACATCCATCATCTACAGAGACTGGAAAAAGATGCATGAGGAAGAGTCCTCTGCCTGCCCAAGTGATGGTGGTTGGTGAGGGTCTTCCAGCTGCCTAGCTGTCTCCCTCACTATGCCTACTGAAATTTTTAAATAGTTCATCATTTGGTGAGTTACTGACATGCAAAAATGCCACCAAGTTGAAAACAGAAACATATTTCTCTGGGCCAACTGAGACCATTAATAACATTAATCCCTTACATCCTGTAAACACTTTCTAATCAGTGGTCTCCTCCCAGCAGTAAGTACTTGTGAGTCCAAGGGCATAGACAGAAATCTGACAATACACTGTGGCTGATCACAGCCACAGACGAGTCACTTACTCTGAAACTAGTTGTGAGAAAAAAGAGATTGCAGAAAGGAAAAGATCAGGATAATATGGGGATAACATTCCTGATAACAGGGGAGCAAATAAGCTCAGCGGACTGCAAATAGCAGGAACATGGGCAAATTAGTATACAAACTCTGTAGCTGTACAGGCATTATATATAAAGTTGTTTTATTAAACATATATATTTAATTAAATAATTGCAAATAATGTATAAACTGCACACATTTATGTGCTCAGTCCCTTGCATGCAATTATAGATGCACATGCATGTTGTTCATGGGCTGGCTTCCCTCTCTGAGTGATACCTTCTAATAACAGGTATTCAGGCTCACATTAGGTTTTAAATGCTGTTCATACACTTGAAGAGGTATGATTTGGATCTCTGAAAGCATTCAAGAAAATATGGCAACATACAGGAAAATTCAGGCAGGTAGTCATTATACCCATCCCTCCATTTTTATGAGAACCTAATTTTATAGATTTAATGATCTGTCACTTTCCCATGCAGGACTGTATTTCTTGACATTCGAGTGTTTTGGGAATAATGAATTCTATCTTCTGTCACCAACTTCAGCTATTCTGTCTTTTGAAGAGTAGCAATTCAGGCTACTAAAGAAAACATATATGCTGGGCAAATGATGTTTCTTCCTCCTTGCAAATCAGGTATATTTTCCCAACCAAATATACCCAAACTTTTTGTAGCATTATTAAAAAAAAGAAAGAAAATAGCTTAATAAATACTATGGAAAAATACTTTGATGGTAATTTAAAATCTTTTACAGTAACAATAAGTAATGACCCTTAATTGTTAATGAAAAAAAAATTGAAGAACTAAAAATAACCTGAGAAACTGCTCATGTTTTAATTTTCCACTGAAAACTTCAAAGATTTCTCTACTTTTTTCACATTTGGAAGTTTTTCAGGAGAACTAATAAGTCTAGTCTCCAGGAGACTGCCTTACTGTATTTCTTCAGCTAGTTAAAATGAGCTGTTTAAGCAGAATGGGTGAGGGTTATATACTGTGTTCTTTGCATGCCTCAAGTTCCTACTTGAGCTATTATCTGTAGCAAGGAACATAGTAAACAGATACTGTTCAACAGCTTCATCTTAAAACGCATTTTTAAAAATGGTTTTAAAACAGAATAGACAAGTCATAACCTTTTCAATGAAATTCCGTGGAAACACTGAATGGCGAAAGCCATGTTGTGCCCCTCTGAGGGAAAAATAAAATGTGACTCTGTCTCCCCAAAGCTGCTCACAACTGTTGTGTGAGATGATTTGGATAAACAGGATTCTGTGAGGTGCCAATTTGTCTGTACAAGCTGTCTCCTAACATGGGGGGTTTACGCATGATGAAGTTATTACTTCTGACTTTCCTGCCTAAGCAGCAGAGTGGCAGAGAACCTATGGCATATCTGGTGATAAAAGTATATTGGATGATTGTAATTTTTTATGTGTACATTGTCTGTCCACTTTTTGGTAGAAGAAATGAGGGATTTACTTTTCTCAAGCAAATGACTTTTACTATAAACCTTGGATTTTAAAGGTGAATAAAAGGGCTGCTTCATAGGATGCAATTATTCATAACGAAAAGCTATTTTTAGAGTAAGATGGCATTCATTATCTATTGACTCACATGCACAAACTGGAAATAAAATGAAACCTAAGGGATCACGTGCTCTGGCATGTTTAATTTTAATTCCTTCCACTTTCTCTGATTTAGATATTGGATTTCTAGACACGCAGTTCTCTGGATCAGTTCTGGAACCCTTCTGAAAAACTGCTACCTCTGGCCCTCTGATTCCTCAGCTGCTGAAGCACAACTGCTACATTACAGCTCTCCAGTTAATACGTGCATACATGGACCCCTCTCGGATTCCTGGGTGACTACTAGCTTACTTTCATTAATTTTATTGCTCTGTTATGGAATCCCTTCCACTAATGCTTCAATATCAGACAGAACCTCTAGTGATCTGCTTGAACCTATCCCTGCCACAGATGTAGGAAATTTCCTAAATCCTCCTAGGGTCAATGCAGATTCAAATATTGGAGTCACTTCTCACCTACTGGTTCAACTTCCCCAAATCACTTTTCTACCATTTTGATCATCAATTGATCCTTGTACTCTTTGGTACGCTTTGTGCTGTTGATCTGTTTAAAAATGAAGTCAGGATTTTTCTTAATTCAAAACTTTTTTGCCCTGCCTTACTCAGCTTTCACATTCAAGTGGCATCCGTTTATGCTCTTTTCTATTTCCTTGTAAAAAATGTCTCCTTTTTCCTGGAAGCTTCTTTCATCTGAGTGTTTTGCAATACCAGACTTTTTCAGGTCTTCTTAAAGTAATGTGTTTTAATGTGTTTTCCCTGACTGAGTTTTTCTGCTCTGACTTTTTTCCATCTGGCCCCTTTCTTCATTTTAGATTCCTTTTACTAATAAATACACTTGTAAAACACTACAGGGTTTTTTGCCTTAAGTATATTAGGCTGCTCTATGGCATGCTTGATAAAGATATTTTGAACCTTGCGACAGAAGTCCCTTTTGGACAGAGACTGTGGGTGTCCCTATCTGCTCCAAAAAATAATTTATGCTGACTAGAAATTTAGAGCTCAAATTGCAAACATATATGGTGTTTACATGGGAATAAACAAAACCTCCAATTATTACTGTGTTTTCTGTCATCATAGCCTTTATGATCTCTTTGAAACTGTCACAGTGTTACAGTTCTGACCGTTTGCACCATAGCTCTATTATAACTCTTAGCCCATTTATGATGGGACTTCAAACCAAGAGGAATCTGTATTATCCATGGATATAACTGACTGACTTATATATCTTTAGTGCACAAACACAAAACACCACCTTGAAACTATCTAATCTGCCCTTTGGAAATGATTTGTACCTTGACATTAAAGTGTTGCCCGATTATTTTTTCCCCACAGCTTCTGTTGTGCCACTTATGTCAAAAATCCTCATTTCAAGCACGTTGTTAAACTCACCATGAATTCTGTTTGAAGTAAATGAGAACATGCGACTGCGTCTCGAAGCTGCTGCCGTGTCAGGACACGGCCAGCTGACTGCAGGTATTCCATCGCTACTTTTTCTCGTGGGGTTGGCACAGTGACGAAAGGTTCAACACTTCCCAGGCTGCTCATATCCAAAGTCAGTGAGACATTGGATCCTCGTCTGCATTAGAAAATAATTCAAACGGTTATACAAGATCTGTGTTACTGTAAATCCCATACTCATGAAGCTGATCCTGAGTTATTTATGCACCCTGACTTCCTCTATAGTCACTGATGGATTTGGGCATGCAAAGACTGCAAGACTGGTTTCACAGTTAGCACTGAGCGGACAGAAAACCAAGTACATCCTACTTCTCCAATTTAACAATCGATGCTGAAAAAATGTGTGCTAGGGGGCAACTATATGAATTATTCTTAGAAGCAGAAACAGCTCCCTGTATGCTACTCTATTGTTATGAACGTCAACTACGAAAGTGGTATCTTGTAAGGAAGAAATATTTCAGACAAAAAAACCCAGGGGATATATTTCTAACTGATACATATAAAAATGTGAAATAAATTCACAGTTATGACAGGTGCATGTTTAAGAGTTTACTGAAATTAAATATACATAATAGAGCAGGAAAAATTGACAAAAACAGTAGAAATAAGTGAAAGGCAGTGTAAACATTGTAACTACCAAGATAGTAGACAATGTCTCATGCTAGGTAGAAGGGAAGGGAGAGGCACTAAACCACAATAAACGATCTGTGTCTGAGGAGAAGGAATGGCCACCGACTTAAAAGAGGCTGTCTGGAAATGCCAAACATCTCTTGCAGGACAATCAAATTCATAACACTTCCATTCCTACAGGAAAATAAAGTTGGATTCAATAACAACTTTGAGCCATGAAAACACAAATAGACCACACTTGTGTGGGCTTGGTACGAGCCCTGTTTTTTTGGCGCTTTCTCAAAACAACACTTAAGAAAACTGGCTTTTTTCATGTTTTCAACACATCAATCAAATATTATCTACTTGACCCTTTAGGCGTACTGATTGCAAAAAATCCATCCTCTGCAAACTGTGATGACTAAACACAAATTTATAAGCATCTATCAAAGTTTTTGTGTTTACTAAGCAACAATCAGTACTAGACTTAGAGATTCAGCTCGCTGAACTGGACTACAGATGCCCAGCTCAGTTAACATTTACCAAGCAGCTATGCACGTATAGAGACAGGAGAACACCAGTTTGATTCCTACCTCTGCACATTACTGTTTCCCCATTAAGGGATGCTTACAGGAAGTTCTTTGAACTCTTACTTACTCTGTCATGCTTGGATATACACAAACATAACATAAGATTGTCTCAAGTCTCTCCTAACAGTCATCCTGCCAGATCAGTCTACAACTCTATGCCTTGCCCATTTGTAAAATCACATATGCCAGTGATTAACCATTTACTGGATAATCTATTATCCAGTGATTCCAGTTTTTTTGCTAAAACTCCGCTTGGTTGGGTGCATTTCTCATCTGAAGAACTGCTGGGAGAGTGTGACTGCACTCCCCTCTGTACACTGGATGTTTAGATACAACTGTCCCTTTTACAGTAACACAATGTATTATTATAAATATAATACAGACATCATCTGACAGTATCTGTGATGCAAGTGCTATTCCCCCCAATACTGGGGGAATGCTTTCCTCTATAGAATCACAGAATCATTAGGTTGGAAAAGATCTCAAGGACTGCTGAGTCCAACCTTTGATTGAGCACCACCATGCCAACTAAACCAGAGCATTAAGTGCCAGGTCCTATTGTTTCCTGAACACTTCCAGGGACAGTGACTCCACCACCTCCCTGGACAGCCTGTTCCAATTCTTAACAACCCTTTCAGTGAAAAAATTCTTCCTAACTTCCACCCTGAATCTCTCCTGGTGCAGCTTGAAGCCATTTCCTCTTGTCTGTTGCTGATGGCTTGGGAGAAGAGGTTGACCCCCTTTCAGGCAGTTATAAGAGAGCAATGACATCTCCTCTGAGTCTCCTTTTTCTCCAGGCTAAAGATCCCCAGCTCCCTCAGCAGCCTTTGACAGGACTTGTGCTCCTTCCCCAGATCCACTGTCTTTCTCTGGACATGCTCCAGCACCTCAATGTCCTTCTTGTAGTCGAGGGCCCAAAACTGGACACAGGACTCAAGGTGTGGCCTCACCAGTGCTGAGTAAAGTGAGTCAGTCATTGCCCTGGTCCTGCTGACCACACTATTGCTGACACAGGTCAGGATGTCACTGACCTTCTTGGCCAGCTGGGCACATGCTGGATCATGTTCAGCTCCTGTTGACCAGCACCCCCAGGTCCTTTTCTGCTGGGCAGCTTTCCAGCCACTTTGCCCCAGCCTGTGGAGCTGCACAGGTTTGTTGTGACACAAGTGCAGGACCTGGCACTTCACCTCGTTGAACCTCATACACATCAGCAGATGCTTCAATATTTTTATTTTAAATTAAGTGATTTATACCATGTCAGTCTACATGAACAAAAATTACTTCAGTCACTCACCTGTCGCTTAGCAAAGCAGAAAGCAACAATGTCTGAGAGACAAGACCACCTGGTGGAATAGGTGAATCTCACATTGTGCCATTTTGTTCACAAGCCTATTTTAGTTTAGGTGATGGGTGGGTGGCAGCAAGAGCTTTGCTGCCCAGGCCTGCAGATGGTAACAGTGAGTCAGCAGTGGGTGTCTGGCTGCCTCCAGGGGTAGATGGGGACAATTTCTGTTGGTACAGGGAAGTGGGTGTGTTGCAGCGTGGTAGATGAGAGATGCCACGACCTTCCTAAATGCATCTCCACAGGGTCTGGAACCGCTCCGGCAAAGCCGCTGCGCTGAGGCTGGTTAGATCGGCTGCACCGACAGCTCCCGTCCTGCCCCGCTGGCTGAGCCTCCATGGCTGGGTGGCTCCCAGGGAGGGAGGGAGCAGCTCAAAGGGGTCAGGCTCTCATAGGAGCGAAAGCAGGCAGCATCCATCTCAGCCAGAGAAGCAGCCAGGCACACACACACACTCGCTGGGGGTGACAGAAGAGGCAGGAAGGATCCTTGGCATGGTTGTTCCAAGAGAGGCTTTACTTCAATCACCTCATCATGAAGAGGACCAGGAGCCAAAGACAAGATGGGGGAGGGGTTTGGCATTTATAAAGGGGGTCTGCAGGGCAGGACAGAGAGGTGACCAGGGCAAGGGAACCAACAGGGAGAGACTAGGTTACGAGGACAAATGGGAGAGCAGGGAAGAGAAAACATACAGATCAATCAAAGGAACACAGTGTCTTAGGAGAAGCCTGTCTCTCAAGTCTAGGGGAGAACTCCCCGCCACAGCCCCCAGTGGGCTGGGTGACCCCAACATGGGTGGGATATGATTCTGCTAGTTTTGCTAGAAGGTAGGCAGAAGTGAAGTAGCATCCTGAGCAAAAAATGACGGGTAAGTGGCACATGCACAGACTATCAGTAGTGCTCTGCGCCTCGTGGCAGAGCCTGTGTGGTACCGGAGCCCCAGGCAGCAGTACCAGCACTCACACCCAAATCCAGAGCCGTGACAGTCTGGGAAGTGAGCACACCATGGTGGCTGCTCTCAGCTGGACCCTGCAGCAGGGTGCTGGCTCACATGCCCATCCTATTTCCCTGCGGACTGCTCCAGCCTGGGGGGGGAATCAGTTCCCAGCTCCACACCACTTCTCCAGGAAAACATCCTGTTAGAGCTCTCTGTCACGAAACCCCTCCTGCGCAAGCATCTTTTCTGACCACGACTAGCAATTTATTCCACGGAAAAAGGCAGTCCCTCAAACAGGTGGCTCTGAGTGCATATATTGCAAATCCAATCTTTTGAAAACCATCCAGAAATCCACAGAAGAGCTGTGCAATTAATCCCTCCAAATCTGTTCAGGCTACCTTTGGTTGAGAAATGGGTAGCAATTCACATCCAGACATACTTTTGGGAGAGCCTACTGAGATTTCCTAATATAGAGGAAAAGTAGTCCCATTGTCCAGTAACAAAGTACAGTGAAAATGTTAATATTTTCTTTGGCTTTTACATTGTTATAACTGACAGTCTTGGCAACAGGGCGATTTCCTTTTTAACAACAACAAAAAATATACCTGATCTAATTATAACTGTGAGCTTACAGCTTTTGCCATTTATGGGGATTATTGATGAACACTTGTCTTGAGGATCTTACTCTGGAAAGAAGAACCAGTTCTTAGGTGCATATTTATGCATTAAAAGGTACACACTGAATAAAATCTGAATATAGAGCAATCTTTTTAGAAGTTCATAAGAGGACATACAGTGGACCACAGTTCTAAAGGTAATTCTTCCATAAATATGGGTATCTCAAAGAACCCTTTTGAAGCAGTAGTCTTCAATTAATAAAATTTTTAAAATAACGTTTACATACATTAGAAATGCTATAACCAATATTAGCGTTAATCACACAGACTTCATAATTGCATTCTTTATGCTGAGGAATAGGGCTGAAAACAGAACATATTGCATTGAAAGATGAGGGAGGGCCTGAACCATCATGTGTTTGTATGGTCTAATAAAAGATGCTTATAGTTTCAGGTCCTCCTCTAGACTCTCTGGATTCTCAATGTTCCTCAAATAGTTAAATTCTTCACTCTGTGTTGAAGAATAGAAAGCAAGAATTCTCTTCTCTTTTACCACCTGGATGGAAAGAGGTTATCTATTGAGCTCATCTTTTCCCACCTTACTAGGAGGGACTGCACAAGGCTGGCCACAGAGCAATAAGGAGGTACCACCTAAAACAAATCCCATTTTTGATAACTGTCCCTTGCCTACGCTAGGTTTTGAATAAGGAAATCACTATCAGGTCAGAGACACTTCAAGTCAGACAGCTTATTTTACTTGGAGATAAACACACAAATATATACACATATATATAAAAATAAAAAAATACATCTCCTGACTGTTATTTTTCCACTTCCAATTAGAGTAAGGGACCCATACACATGGGTTTTCCCTTATTTCCCCAGGCCAAGCTTTTTTTACCTTTTAAATAACTTTATATGCTTTATGCTCCCCATGCGAATAGTCTGAGCCAAATAAGAGAAGAGTTTGTTATGATACACCTACCCCAGCATTCTCTTGAGGTTGTGTCTTGATGGGGAAGAGTACCATGTGAGGAATCTGAGGAATTGTAAACATTTGTGACAACATTATATTAAAACTGTCAGGAGACTTACTCTTCCGAAGTTCCACCAGCTGGGACAGCCACCTCATCACTGGGTATGTGAATAAGTGCAATCAGGAAACCACTTGTGTCTGTGTATTGTCTGGAATCCCAGAGGGGGGTTTTACTACATACTCACAGATCTCTTTTCAGTTGGATAATAGGAACAAGTCCACTGATGAGAATTCACTGGAGTATTTTGAATAATACATTTATAGAAGCAGATTTTATTACAAGGCATGATAAAATAAAAATTTTCAAAAGCAATGCTTGTTTGAAAATTGTCGAAAGGAAGCTCCACCTGTCCACCTTGGAGGGCCACCAGGTTACTAAAGCCCTATTAATCATTACTGAGGTCATTTCCAGGTCTTCCCTGACCCTAAAATTAAGCCATAGATGTTGATTATGAAAATCCAATTCCCTGACACGTTTTTCCCAGTTGTTTATTTAAGCTGAATAATTTCTTTAAATATACATTCCCATGTTTATTCAGCACTCCTGAAAAATGCAACACCCAGGTTCCTGAGCCTCGGCCTGTCATTCTCTCTAGTGGTTTTGGAAGCAGGGGTGATGGCTGCTGCCCTCTAGGAGTCATTGCCCTCTGACCCCAGAGCTATGGACACAGGAGGTGCTTCCTCCTGTGCCCTCGGTCCTCCGTCCCCTGGCCGAGCTGCTGTGCAGCTCAGGAGGGAGCTAGGTCAGGCATGTGGGTGGAAGAAAGTCAATAATTAGCATGAAGAGTGGGGCTGGATGCAGTTGCTGGGGAGAGAGTTTGCTTTGGGTCCTCAGACGCTGCTTGTACCAGGGAACACTCCACAGCGCTACTCTCCCTGGGTTTTACTGAAGGGAAAAACACCACAATTCCCCTGTGCCTTTTCTTTCTCTGGTGCTCACAGATTAGGCCTAGACATGGGTCCTGAGTCTCTCACCTTGCGGGTCCATCTCGTCGGCAAATGCACTGAATGAAGGTGGGGTTTGCTCTGCTGTAATTGCGCTGGGAGACCACAACTAGGCACATGCTTTCCAGCACTTACTCCCTTACTGCTGCCAGACTTCACCTGCATATCTAGTTTTATGTTTCAGTAGAGCAATTCAAAGGAAAAAAAAAAGTATATTTGGAAAAAAGAACAATGGAAAAAATACAGGTCACAGCTTTCTTTCTGCTTTTAGCAACATAGCTAAGGGAAAACATGGTCATGTAGATGAACTAATGTGATATGTAAAACTCCAGTAGAATGTGAAAAGCGCAGTAAATTAGAAAAGGACTTGGTATTGTTATTAATCCTCTATACCAACAGAAAATAAATAAAAATAGGAAACTGACTTCATCAAGAAAAATCAGTGCTGAAAAAAGGAAAAGCAGAAAAGCAGAAGTACAGAAAGGTTAAAATAATCTTTTCAAATGACTGAAGATATTGATGTTTTCTTCCTGCCTTGGGCAAGTAGTAATATGGATCATCTAATAAACAACTAGGACACTTCTTCGCAAACGAAGATTTATACTTTTTATTACAGACAGTACTGAGAAAGTTAAGAGATGACTCTCATTTGAAGTAAAATATACTTTGATAAATTTTAAAGTAACATTCACAGTACTGTTAAATAGTTGCTTCTAATGCATAAGAACAATTTCTATATTTTTCAAAAGTGCATAAATATGATTCTTGCTCTATACCGGGTAGCCTGAAATAGATATCCACCATGTGCTGCTGATATTACTGCTCATCTTGGGAAAGTAGGGCTGAATGAGAGTATGGTTACATTAGTGGGTGTGATAATCTCTTGATTTTCTTCTGAGCATCAGCGAACTATCTCAAACAAATCTAAGAATACAATAAAAATCCATTATTGACCATCCCAAATTGAAATATGAAGATACCTTTTTTCTTACATCTACATTCTTTTCTTGGAAATGTAGAGCTCATAAGTTTCAGTTTTGTGTTGTGCTGCAGCACATATAAAAGAATATTCTGATAGAAAACCCCATGAGTTCTGATAATATACAATACTGATTAATGTAATTATCCTCCTATTTACTCTTACTTTCCACAAAGATTAATCAATATCATCAGTATTAGTCTGAGAAAATAATGAATTAAAAATCTTTAGGTAAGTACGTGAATGTCATCCTAATATGTGGAGGTGCCCCACCTGTGGGCCTTGGGAGTGAAAGCATGGTTACATGGGGTTTCTAGACTCCCTGCTCTCTGGTCACATGTGC
This sequence comes from Mystacornis crossleyi, assembly GCA_013400655.1. Classification (NCBI taxonomy): domain Eukaryota; kingdom Metazoa; phylum Chordata; class Aves; order Passeriformes; family Timaliidae; genus Mystacornis; species Mystacornis crossleyi. Next base: position 86,115 of record VYZQ01020112.1, read on the forward strand.
CCAAATCCTGTCCCCACTGGCCATTTCAAATGTACCCCCGCCCTCAGAATGCTGTACTTAAGTTGGTGATCCGATGAGTCTGGGGCAGTCTGTGCTGAGCCTCCAGCCATGAGGCTGGAAGAAAATAAAACATCTCTGAACATCTATCAGGAATATCATTCCTGATTCTTTCTATGTCTGCCAGGGAAGGTTGCAGGAGACCCCACTGCAACACTAACACATAAATATTTACACATAGTATTTATTGCACATACTGTACTTGTAATTTTTACACTCCCAGGTGCCCTATGAAGCACTGATATACAGATGCCATGTTTGGAAGACCCACAGCAAAAACTCAGTTTCCCAAATGCTCTGCTTTACCTACTAATAATTCTGCATTTCACTTGAACAAGAGCTGTAGCTTTTAGGAATCACTCCAACCTGAGTTTATTGACACTTTTCAACAAACCAAAACTGTATCACACCCCAGACTGAAGTACTCAAAAATCAGAAGTTAGGATCAACCAACTAACAAGGCCAAATGAGAATTTACTTTGCATTTACCAGTCTAAACTGATAGTGCATGATACCTTAAAGGATCTATTCTGCTCAGCTCATGTTTGGTTATTTTGCAGCTACTTTATCATGCATGAAAATAAAAAATTCATTACCTTAGTTCCACCTTCAGCACTTGGATGTGCAGTAGGTCAAAACTAGATCTTCCCCACTCTCCTGCTATCCCCTGACATACCTGTGCCGCATACTTAAACCAACCAGATATTACCTACTGACTTCTTATCATGCATGGGAACAGTAAACTTCTCTTTTTCTATGAGTTCCTGGCCTCATTTCCAAAACCTTATTCCTCTCACAGATAAACCTTCCTCTGGCTCTGATTTTTCCTCTCCAGAGAGGAGATCCTGGATAGATAGATAGATAGATAGATAGATAGATAGATAGATAGATATTAGCCCAATTTCCCACAGACACGCTTAACAATTAAATGGTTAATATTACTGATATTTATATAATTTCTGGTCTGGTTTGCAGGCATCTGCACCTGAGGCAAATTCTGTAACCATTGGTGTCAGCAGCCCCATCTCACTAAACCAAGGACCTCATTTACAGAGGTTGATTGGATATAACACTGAAGCTAATAGCCACCACCTGAAAGCCATAGATGGAATATACTTAAGCTCAGGACTCTAAGAAAGGCAATGCTATGACATATGCATCTTCTTGGGAAGAATATCTGCTATTTCTGGTTATGTTTGCTCTGTCACACAGCTCTCCTCACAGTAGTCCAGTGTTGTATTTTTATTTTTCTCTATTTATTTGTCACTCAAAACACTGATGCTTTCTGACTCTGAGGAACGGGTCTGGAAACTATGTCAGTAAGCTGTGTACCTACTGAAGGAAGAGGAGGGACATATGGCTGCTGTGAGGCAAGTCTTCTAATCCTCTGTGGCCTCCCAGCTAAAAGAAATCTCCTGGCAACACCTGGCAGCATATTCCATCTCTCCCTGAGTCCACAGACATGGATCTGGAGCCTCAGCTATGAAGTTTAAATAGCTTTTTGGAAAACTGGAGGCATTTCACGTTCTGTCCAGAGGGTCTGGTCTTGTTCCCACAGTCATGAGTGAGTGCAGGCCGATACATCTAGTGCTAAATTGCAAACAATTCTCAGGATCTACTCACAGCTCAGCAGGTCAAAATGAGCTGAGGAAACGGTTTTGACAAGTACTTCTGGATTAAGTTTTAAGCAATCAGTATCTGGTTAGGACAGGAATGGCTCAATATCCTGTAGAGGAAAACAGCTGACATGAGTGTAGTTTCAACTTTCCCTCTTTTAATCAGGCTTTCTAATGTTCTGCCAATTCACTCCTGTTCTGCCCTCGATAAGGCAATGCTGCTCAGCTACGGGAACTGACTGTTCAAAAATGCAAAGCTTAAACAGCCTCCCATCTTTTCCTGTAGATTATTTCTACAATCAAATTGCATTTTGTCACGCAAACTTATCTCTTCAATAAAATCTGAATGGCAACATAAAGCTCTCTTTCTGCTTCATAGTCACATATATGTGTCTGCAGCATGAGCAAAAATTGAGTTAAATGTTCAGAAGTAAAAGTAAATGAAGATGCTAATTTGTTGTGCTTATTTGAGCTGTTTATTCCAAGAGCTGAACAAATGTTTACCAATTTGTAGTTAATTTTCTTTAGATGGTAGAGCTTTAATTGAATGCAGTCTTGTTTATTACTGTTCTTACCTGCTTGCACTGCAGCATTGCTCTATTCCATACTGGAGGCCTCGCTGCACAAACTTACTGGATGACCTGTTTTCTCTCTGATTAATACACAGGCTAATTTAAACCAAGCTACAGTGAATATAAGCAAAAGGAGTTAAAAGAATAGGAAAAAGGAAAAGAGAACAGAGAGTAATAATAATTGACTGCTAGGGCTGCACATATTAAATAAATGCACAATTTAAGGAGCCCAAATAATGTGTTTATTTAAGGTAAGCCAACAAGAACTGTTAAAAAACCTCCACATATTCTTCTGCTGTATATTTTGCTTAAAAGAAAAAAAGCAATTTGCAAAATATTTTTGTCACACTTGTATGAGTTTGCCCTCAATACTTCCAGTTCATAAGTACCTCTGTGACACCTTGGAGGAGCTGTAGCCATGTACCACCATTGCCAATTTAGATCTCTTACACAGGTGCAAAGCCAGATTACTTTTCCCAGAACATGCAAGGTTCCCTTCTTTGCTGAGCACTACATCATGCCCAGAGGGTGCTTGCCTGCATTACACAGAGAACAGCCTATCTAGGAAAACTGATCTAATCAGTGAGGATGGAGAGGTGCAATACTACAGCAATAGCTTCGGGGAAGTGTTTTTTTTTTTTTAAGACTACTTAACTGACATTTTCTGCTATTTAGTTGGTCTGTAATTAAATAAATGAATAATGGATCTTAGATTTTTCATGTTTTAGATGAAAAAAAATGTTTGTTTTTTTTTTTATAAGAGGAGCCTTAGATAAATCAATTTAGCTTCATGCATTCCATAATAATTAGTGTCTTAAGCACAAATTCTACTTCCATTCTGCAATTGCTGCTCATTTAAGGAATATAATCTACAACCCTTAAATCCAAACTAGCAAACATATAATCTATTTGCACATTAATGTCCTTCAATACTCTTTTGAGGCTTTAACCAAAACCAGCTGACCTTGAAAAAGACACGGGCAAGAATATTCTTAATGTAAATGGGCAGTATTTTCAGACAGTATCAGTAAGAGAAAATTATTTTTTATTGTGACTTGAAGACTAATCAGTACAATGAGTTCTTTCCTGGTGAGTTTGCCATTTGGGAAAGACAGGAAGGAACATCTGGGAAAAGAGGCGTTTACTACACCCTGTCAACCTTAAGATAATAAAAAAGCACATTCCTTGTTTATTTGACTTGGTCTTCATTATCTTTAAACTACTGCAAGTCTCACATGGAAGATTTCTAAGCAGACAAATGAATTGTTAGTGTGCTTTGAAGAAATTACTGAACAGCAGCACTTTCTGAAGAATGCAAGACCTCCAGACCCACAATGTTGCTCAACAGAGCTGCGCCACCTATGGATGTTTCCAAAGGGAGCCGGCAGAACGGCTCCTCTCGGTCACAGCGGACAAAGCATCTAAGGCTGCCTGTACAGACCCCAAATCCTATGTCCACATACACTTTGGAACACAGTTCCATTTCTAGGGGGACTAACATGCCTAAGCTGTACAATGAATTGATGGGATTTAAGCTCTTAGAGATGAGCTCTTCGATCTGCCATTTATCTGCTTCTAAAGTCTGACACCTAAGCTACATATATAAACCCTTCTCACTTTCCAGCTTTTTTTTTCTTGATCCACTTTCATACTCTGGCTTTCCAGCCTTGCTTTCTATGGGAAGGCTTGCTCAAACCAGTATATTAATGTGAGAAGTGCCTGCATTCCCTTTGAAAATAAAGTTTAGGAAATGCACTTAGGCTTGCAGTTTGAAACAGAGCAATGTTTAAATGCTATCAAGACAACTGCAAATGTCTGCATGCCAAGGTGTACTTTATCTTACACTTCAGAGGTTAGGTAGACCTCTAAAAGAGCTATTGCGAAGCTGTGCAGTCCCATTTAGGGCTGAACAGCTGACGAGGAACAGACAGTTAAGTGAACTGGAGCTCTTTTCTACAGAGCTCAGCAGATCCCTTGAAGTCCATGGCCCTGGACTGCCTGCCTTCATCAGAGACATTCCTATAGGGGGCTGCATAGGCAGGGCTCTAGAAAAGGGAAATGCATCTGTACCTGTACCAAGAGATGAAGGCCAGAGCGAAGGCTTTCTGATCTACTCTTTCTCATACACACCATCAATGAGTCAGAACGCATGAAAAATTTCACAGTGAAATAATGACAATTGCTTGAGATTCACCGTCCTCCATTAGCAAAGGATTCATGGCAATAAAAAACTTACACATCTTGATTTAAATTCACTTCTATGAATTTGAAAAAGGGAGGGAAAAGTGAGGATCCTGACAAAAGTAGCATTCCTCTAAATGCACATTGCATTATGAAATAAAGAGAAAGGGGAAAAGTCATATCTGAAAGATAAACTGAACTCATCCCCAAACTGATCTCCACCCCATCTATCTCAGCACAAACACTTCCAACACACAGGGCTTCATCTGGCTAATGACATAATATGGGTCAGGTTAACATACATTGAAGGCAATAATGTAGAAATATGAACATAAATCTGGTGTACTTTTTAAGGCCAAAGATTGGCCAGTATCTTGTTTTCAATAGCAAGAAGAGGTTTAGGGAAAGAACACAAGAACAAAGCAAGCAGGAATTATTGATTACTTAATTAATACTGTTACTTATTTTTAGTATGTTCTCCATCTTCTGGCAATCTGTAATTTAGGAACGTCCTGAACCAAAGGGTGCTTCCCTATCTTTGTGCCTGGTGTCTCCCTTCTGTAGTTTGTCCTTCAGACAGCTTTCTTAGCCCACCGTATGAGCTCTGCACTGACCCAGGATGATGAGCTCTGTAGCTGGGAGCCAGGCAATAGTGAGCACTATACATGGGGACTAGAGGGGCATTTAAACCATCTACATTTGTTAAAGTTCTTTTAATGAAGCAGAAAACATTTCTTTTTATTATAATCTTATCAGTAAATTGCAAACACACTCTCTGTAGCTACAGGATTAACTTGAGGATTAATTACAATACCAGCTTTCTGCTTTACACAATGCTGCCTTCTTTTGCAAACCTATTCAGTATTGTGCTCTGTGGGCCAAACTCTCTTCCCAGATATGTCTGTAAATCCACTGAGGCCAAACAAGCTAAACAGAGTCTGCAGTGAAACAAGCCCATGAAAATTGCATTTGTTAACCATTGTGTACTTTTCTGCCGTTCTGATTGTTCCTTCATTTCTTGTAAGACTGTTATTTTAGATCCACTATCAAATCCAGGGAAAGGAATTCAAAGCCTCTGGACTATGCAGCAGTCTCCTAGTGGAATTTTTTTATGACTCAGGAAGGATTTGAGACATCTCAAAAACAGGAGATGCGGCTGTCGGGATGGTGGGAAGCAGAAGAGTCAGCCTTGGCAGAGGGGCAAACTCAGCTGCCTCTTGCCCAGCACCAGCCCCTTCTCTCGCTGGCAGCAGTTTTCCAGGGAGCTGCCACTGGTCATCCTGAAGCACTGGGACTGAATTCCCTAGAGAAACACTGTACTTAACGACATTTTTCTGTGTGGGAATTATATACACTACTTCCCTTCTGATGCTTATCGCATATTTGAACGGTCATTTGAAGTTGCTCTGTTGTGTTTTGCTCCTGTTATCAAATCACAGTATTAACATAACAGGGATAATTATAGATACCATAAATTAATAACAATACACTCTGTTTGTTAAGCATCAAAGTATATTCTTTGATAGAGAACATAAGGAAAGTCCCTGTCCGAGAAAGAAATATCACTTTTGTAGCTTCTTACAGACTCCCCTGGTTAGAGAAATTAACGGAGAGTTCAAAGCCAAGGTATTTCATGAAGAGAGGCGCTGATTTGCAATACCATATTGGATCACTTAACCATTAATATCCCACTTGTCTTAGGATGAAAGTCATAAAAAGAGTTCCTGAAATGTCTTGGAAACTCAGCTAAGGTTCAAAGTCTAACCAAATGGGTGCATCAGCTTGGATATGATGGTATCAAAGCAGACATATAACTCTAGCAAGAGCCTGGCTGAAATCTCAGTGTCACATGGAATCAGCTCTGCCTCTGGGGAGTATTTCCCTGCCTGAGCCATTCTCATGGTATACTTTGGGCATCCTCATCTCTGCCATGATGCCATTGCTTCTCTGCTTCCTGAGGCACGTCTGATTGTCTGTATGCATTTACTACCTTGTCTGATGTTTAGAATGTAAGTCTTATGGATAAAGGAGCATTTCTTTTTTGTGTACATATGGAGTCTTGCACAGAGGGATCCTGATCTGTGACCAAGGCTCTCAGCTACTGAGAGAATGCTAAAGAGAATTTCCAGCAAGAGCTGAGAAATACTCCTGCCCACAGATTTACATGCAGTATTCTTTGAGCAAAGGTGTATTTGCAAACAGGAGACATTTCTGCTAGCTAACAATGTTAAGCTTTCTGCACATACTGGCTGTGACTCTGTAAGAGATCTAGGCTGAATATCCAGAACTGGATTTTTCAGAAAAGAAGCAGTATAATTAGCCAACTCTCATAATATTTAAGAGTTCTCCTAGCACTGCATAGAAATAAAATTAATTATGATTGCACTCAAAGAAAAGATTCATGGCCTGGTCTGTTAACTGATGGCTACAATATAAGCTGGATGTATGCACTGCCCAGCACATGGCTTCTTGCAATTCAAAGAAATACTTGGATATCTTACATTACAGTTTTGGAGGCACTTTGATGTTTTTCTCTTCTTTCCTTAACTGTTTTCTGTGTCTACTCCTAACATTTTAAATTAAGGGGAACTGAACTAAGTTCAGCTTTAGGCTACCCTGTAAAAGAAATGTCATTAATAGAGATAAATGCATTGCAAAACAAGAGCAATTTTCGTTTTGAAGCATTAACCTTTTTCAGACATTAATGGGGACACTCAGGGAAACTTTTCTATAAAAACCCCAAATGTGAAAAATCAACCTTCCTTCTAAATATCAAAACTCTGTATATCTGATATGGATGCTTCCTTCTACATTGTTTTGCTGAAACCAGTACTTGTGGGTACTAGTCAAGGGCTCAGGAGAAACTTCCTGCTTACAAACCAGTCTCATAAAGAAGCTGGTGCCCCTGTCCCTTAGCACAGCATTTCCAACCTACCATTGTGAACAGGTGATACATTAGGTTGCAAATGTCACAGATGGACACGCCCTGCTAAGGGGTGAGATGAGATGCTCAGAGCATTCAAGTCCAGCTAATGTGCATCTCTTCACTTTCCCAGATGTCCCACTCTGCCTGCACATTAGGACAGCTGGTGAAGCAGTCACAGAAACCATGCCTGGATGGTCAAGCACAGAAACAAATTAGAGGCAGAGAGGAGCTGAGGAAATCAGTCACTGGAAAGCTGCATCAGAGTTTAACCCTCTGATCCCCAAACAGCACTTTAAGACCCAAAACTGCTGCTGAAAAAGACAAGGGAATTACTCACACAACTCAAATTACTCATGGGCTCAGGGCAAAAACTGTTCCTGTAAATCTCAGGCTCAAGAAGCACTTAAATTTTAACATGGATATTTTCCCTTGTGTGACTTTTCAAAAGATCAGCTGGACAAATCACTGCAAACCCACCAAAACTGTCTACCAGATGGCAGCCACTGATTAATTTGTCTTAACTTAAGCCAAAAAGGAAGAAAATGTGATGGGTGGAGCCGTAAAGACAAGCACAATCAACATCCGACCAAATAGGGTTTCCTGTCACCTTGGGAACGACACTGATTGGCACTGCGGTTTCCTGTGTACAAGCTAAAACCAGTAGCAACTGGAGTAACAAGAATAAACTCCAGATAAGAGACCTGGAAATACAATAAAATTATTATAAAATTCCTGACTAAACCTCAGAGGACAGTAAAGGCAAAAGCAAGGCTAGGCATAGACAGCCTATGCTAAATAGAACATTCTCCTGTATATAAGAGCAGAGTGCCATAAAGCTGCATCAGAAAAGTTTCTCTGAACAAGGGTAGGCTGATTTGCCTAAAACCACTCCCAAAAGGGAGAGTCATGTGCTTTGGAAAGCTTTAATTCTTCTCAAGGGAAGAAAAATGGGATATGGGACAATTCAAAGCAGAGATGGAAATAGGAGTGGAGACCTACTGTCAACCCACACTAATCTGAAGTAATTTTAAGATGTGCCAGAGACATGGGGAATGGACTATGGGTGTAAGTTTGGGCAATGGTACATAGTTATTTGCTATTTATTTATTTAGATTATTTATTTAGATTAAAACTCCCACAGAGTTTTGCTTCAAAGAGCTCTAACCACAACCAAAACAGCTTCTCAACCGGTCAGGAGTCAAAGAGTTAAAATATGGATTTTAGAGGGTCTTTGTTAGGCTGGTGCCTGAGTTCACTTCCTCTCCAGAGAAAAAGGACAATTCTCATTCCTGCCCTCTTCCTACACTGCAGATAAGCAAAGATGTCTGTAATAGGCTGGACAGAACAGACATTCACGCAACTCAAAGTTCTGGCACTGGCAGAAAGTTTTTAGAGTGACTATGCACTTACAGAAACGTTTCACAAATGCAGGTTGGAGGCACAGCACTATTCTCTCTCTAGTGATGAATCCATGTGCCAACACAGACCTCTGTCACATTGAGCAGGAGACCCTCGAAGCTGGCTCCCACCTCATGTTCCCCATTACTTACTTTGTCCCACCTCAGTAGCCCAGGTTTACAGTCCTTTTCTTTACTCTTCACCCAGAGTGCAGGTGCCAGCAGCCAGTGTGGCTTTCCAGCTAGCTGAGATGGGCTGAGGAGGAGGGAGGACACAATGCAGGGCTTCGGAGACCCCGCACTGAAAAGAGAATTACCTAAAAGGCCATAACCAACTGCCTACAATCAGGACTGCTCCCCTCTTATCAGCTGCTACACCCACTGCACGCTTCTTCATGTGCAAGCTACATCTTGGAAAAAAACCCACAGCGCCAGGAAAACAAACCCAAGCACTGAATGACAGTGCTACGTATCAATCATTGCAGCCCTGGTTTGGTTTCAGCCTTTGACAACAAGAGAACTCCAAAGCAATTTACGGTTTGGGAACGAGCACATGCACAAACCATTCCCAGGAGGCAGCCTGCACCCAGTCCCGGCTTTTTTGGAGGCAAAAAGAGCTTAGCATGATGGGCACAAACCAATCTCTGCTACGCAGCCTTAGCGCTGTAAGTGTATCTGGGTGTGTTGAATTTATAAGTGGATGCCCCATCCCTGGAGGTGTTCAAGGACAGGTTGGATGGGGCTTTGAGCAACCTAGCCAAGCGGAAGGTGCCCCTGCCCTTGGCAGCAGGGCTGGAGCTAGATTTTCTTCAAAGTCCGTTTCAACCCAAAGCATTTTATGAATCTATGATGTGATACAGACCAGGATGGAATATAGCTGCCAAGTGAGAGAAATGTATTTTTAGGTCCTTCAGAAAGTGTGTGTGTGG